>CAUYQG010154657.1:0-18405 GCA_963574415.1 Tarsius wallacei
AGGGGGATGGGATTAATGGTGGTGGGTATCTATCTGAGGATGGGGAGACACCTCTTATCAACAAGGGTACCTGAATGAAATATTTTTGTATGCCTAACCCCTAACTGTACCCCACAATAACATAATAAAATAAAATAATATAAAAATAAAAAAAATAAAAAAAAATTAAAAATAAAAAATAAAAAGGTATTTCCCAAAAAGTACAAGATCTTAGTGCCAGCAATAACTTCACAAATCTCCTTTTCTTTCTTTCTTTTTTTTTTTTACATTTATTCTTGACCTTGCATTCATTTATCTTGAAATGGTAGGCAAATCACAACTGTGACCTCAATCTACAGCACATATCAAACAATTCAACTTTTTATTTTAGGGTCATGACTTGGCCCTGCTTCTTGGGAGCACTTCCAGCATTGCTAGTGGTGCTTCATATGGGTCCCTAGTGGCAACTCATATGGATCTCATGGTGTTATTCAAGGTTTACAGCATGTATGAGAACTATGAAAGATCACTTTTTAAAAAAATTGTGATGCACAATTTACTGGAGAGACAGCTGTTCACGCCAAGGTAATGAGAGTCAGAGTGTTTTAAGTGAATATTCGCAACACTTGAACTTAAGGTAATAGCAGCAGAAGTTGGCTATAAAATTATTTCAGTCCTACAATATGTACAACAGTGATTTTTAAGCAGTTATGTTTTGATCCTGCATCTTTACATTTGTTTACCTTTCTCTTAACTGTGAATGATGACGAGTATGACTTATAAGTGTTTATTTGCATAAGTCATGATGATTTCTAACTTTTTATAATTGCTTTGTGTCTATTTTATGAAGGTAAATGATAAAATAGACTTATATCTACATATATTTTATGCATTCATGACATACCCAACTTTTTCTTAATCTTTTTGATATTTCTGGGTGACATGGTTTATCTGTGATTTTTTACAAATTTTCACAAATCTCCAAAAATGTTTCCAATATAGTTATTGAAAAAAATCCTCATATAAGTATATCCATGCACTTTAGACCTATGCTGTTCAAGGGTCAACTGTAGTCTCAGAGGACAAAACCAATAATTTACAGGTGAAGTAAAAAACCTACAAGAACAATTTATTCAAGAACCACTCTCAAATTAAAATAACATGACCTAATCAAGGAATATTTTCCACTCCCAGTGTAGGGAATCCGGCAATATTTGCTCAGTAAGATCTCAGAATGCAGAATGCTATGGATAAGTAACTACTGTATTCTCTCCTCTCTCTCTCTCTCTCTCTCTCTCTCTCGCTCATTCTGAGACAAGGTTTTGCCGTCACCCAGGCTGGAATGCAGTGGTGTAATTATATCTTCTCACTGTAGCCTCGAACTCAAACTCCTGGGTTCAAGTTATCCTCCTACTTCAGCCTTCCAAATCGCCAGGACTACAGGTACATACCATTATGCCTGAATATGAACTAACCACTCTTGCTGTCTGTCTTTTATTCATCCTTTTTTCAAGTGAGAGTGTTTGTTATGGTTTCCATGCTTCCTTTTTACCTTTATATGTTAGGAGGATATGGGACAGATGTCTTGTAAGTCCTTAAATCTCTCAAAGAAGAGCCATATCAAGACGAGATGTAGAACCCAAGATACTAATTTCAAGCTTTGTGCTGCAATTTCAAGCTTATTCTGCAGTTGGATAAAACTTTCTTGACATTGGGAGGGGTGAGGGGACTTTGGGAGTGGAAGGGATATGACAAGCTGTGGCAGATGGTAGGCTATTGACAAGAAATGCTCACAAGTCCTCACTCTGCCCTCTGCTCAGGCTCTTTAGTCTCTGTAGTCTCTCTCATCAAGAATTCCTTGGTTTGGGGCTGACCTAACAATTTCAATTTATCTGTGTCTAACCTTATGCCAGTAGCATACTGCCTAATAACTCTTACTTTGTAGTAAATTTTAAAATGGGGAAATGTGAGTCCTCCAACTTTGCTCTTCCTTTTCAAGAATGTTTTAGATATTCAGTTTGAGTTATAATCTGAATACACAAAACCCACAGTGTTTAGCTAAAAGTGGAATCCAAATCTAATCAAACATATGCAATTGGCATAGGACATGTGGAGTGTTTGGTACTTTCCTTGTAAATATGAGTGTTTAGTACAGTGCCATCTACATTATATATGTATAATAAAAGCTCATTTCCATTTAGGTCTGCTTTCTTTTCACATACAATATTCCACAGTCTAAAATAGGTTTTGGCAGCTATTAAATATTGTCTGTGTGAAGATTTTAGATAATGGAATTTTTCTCTTTCGATGCTGTATGTAGGGATAGACTTTCATGAAACATCTGAGATCACAAAGTAAAAACATGGGGATCTCTAAAAAACATGGTGGGAACTTAAATCCTCTTGTCTGGCCATACCATACCTCATATAACAGTGCAGAACCAGATGCCCACAGTGCTGACCAAGCTAGGAATGATAATATCTGATAAGCTAGGTTGCTTTGCTTGTCGATATGGTGGTCTCGAGAGAGCTGTCAGGCATTTTATGCCTGATGAACTGTAGAGCAGTCTGTGCTTCTCTGACTGTGTTTTTCCAGTCTAGGAAGTGGCGAAATAACAGAGACATAAACCCCTGGAACCTTTATTTAGTGGCCTGGAACACTGAGTTTTTTTGCAAACTGATTTCTGGGTATTGCTCAGATTTCCTAGAGAAAGCATGCGCCACTAAAATCAGTTAACTCTGTCAAAGAGGTTTTTTTTGTTTTTTGTGGTTTTTTTGGTATTCTAATTCCTTCTCTTACCTCCTCTTTTTTTGGTTTACATTCCCTTTTGCATTTTCTCCTATTTCTGGAAGATTTACTTGTCATGAGTACATCTTTCACTGGACTTTGTTATGCTTTTCCTTCATATCCTTATCACTACAAAATTCCTGACTCTGTCCTTCCTTCCCACCCTCACCATACCCTCAGCTAATCGTCTTATTGCAAAGATTTTCTTAAAAGTGGTGAACTTATAATAAAATCTGAAGAGGGTAGGGACAATTTTAGGGAATAATCAGGCACCAAATGTACTTTAATGTAGGTATCATATTCTAGGCATTTTGTTAGCCACTGCAGACACATCTATGGACAAGATGGATACCTCCCTTTCCAGACTATTTTTTTAAATACTTATATATGTAGTAAATTCTATGAAAAAGTGTAAGTTTCTATTGAGGGAGGAATTTGGCCAGAGATACCTGGAGGAAATTGAGACCTGAAGAACAAATAAGGGAAGGTTGATGGAAGAAACATTCTAGCCAAAGGAAATAATGTATGGAAGCCTTGGAGAAAACCTAGCTTGTTTGAAGATCTGAGAGAAATTCAATATGACTGGAACTTAGAAAAGAGAAGGAAAATGAAGCTGTGTGTTTGGAAGGAGATGCATGAAACCAGTCCTCAAGACCACTTGTAGGACTTCAATGTTTAAGGGAAGATTGATGGTTTATCCAGAAGGCTGGCATGACAGGAGTTACATTTTCAAAAGAGGATTCTATGGACTGGGGATGAACTGAAAGAAAGACTTGGAGTGTTTAGGAAATTATTTACCAAGTCTAGTAGAGAAATTACAGTGATATGTGTCTTGCAAGTAAGTATAAAAAAGATAGATTTGTCAATATCTTAAAAGATGAAAACTGTACAACCTCGAGAGGTTGTAGGAGAAAGAGATATTGAGAATGATACTTTGATTGTAGCCTGAGAAAGTAGGGGTATGTAAAAATTAGATATACCCTACTGTGAAGATTCCAGAATGCCAGAACGAGAAGGGTGTGTGTATCATCCTAGGCAGATGGGGTCATTAACAGTTTGGGGTGTGTGAAATGGCATGACTGGCATAATACTTTGTGAAAGGAAAGCACACACTTTATAGCATTCTTAAATATTAAAGTCTACTGAGTTTAAGCTTTTGCTAAGTCAGAAATATTTTTGCCTGCCTGACCTCATCTCATACTGGACTTCAATAAAAATGATCCTTCATTTGGGTAATAAAACTCAGTCTGTGTTGCTTGTAAAATTTGAGCACATATCCTCACAAGTCAAGACTGAGGAAGAAGACAGCATGAGCCAGGGTCCTTGAAGAGAATCAAAAGGTTGGTGACTGACCAGCCTCTGCAAAATACATTAATTTCTATTTTTGCCTCCAAGTGGGACCTTGAAAGGCAAGGCCACAAGACCAAGGATGAGCCAGAGCAATGCTCTTTATGACAGAGCTTGGAAGTCACAGCCACAGACTCTTAATAAACCTGTCATAGTGATTCTCATGTTTTGATTCTCTGTAATGAAGCACAAAACTTGAGGGCAGCTCTATGGCAATTTAAGAGGAATGAAGGAGTAGAGAAGAGTGGGGGTGGGGGGAGATGCCAGCCCATTTACTTTAACAATCAGAGGGAAGGGTTTAGTTTCCCAAGGGTAGTGAAGCCCATAAATAGACCATTCTTTTGTGATTGTGCTTCTCTTTTTTTGTCTGTGGTAGAGAAATAACTTTGATTCAAGAGATTCAAGTTTGTTTTGATAAAGGCTTGCTGTTTGATACAGCATGGGTGAGTAGCCAATATCGCTTGCCTTCCTGCCTCTCCAGTGTCTCCTTTCAGTTCTTGGAAACAGACTAAGGAGGTATAATTTTGTTCCCTAAATGCTTCATGTCTGTCTTCCTGCTGTGTCTGTTATATACATGAGTCATTTTCCAAATGCTTAAAAGACAAAAATATTGTGTCAGAGCTCATTGTAGAATCTTGAAATATCTTGAAGAGGCTAAAGATTCTAATGGAAACTGCTGTGAACCAGAAATCTTGATATTCGTTTTCTAGTTCACTTTGCCTGCATGAACTTGGATGAGCCAATGTGTGTCTCCAAACTTCACTTTAAAGGCCTATGTACAATGGGAGCATTGGGTTGACTAGTCTCTAAGCATGTTTCTATAACTTTGCGTGTGAAAATCCCCATCTAATTCTGTCAGATATACCCAGAGGCTAAAAACACACTAATGCTGTGGTTATCACTCCAGAGCTACTGATGGAAAGAAATTAAGAAGAAAAGAGACAAAGAAGAAGAAAAGAATAAAGAAAATGCTGGACTCTAAGTCATAGGACTCATTTTAGTATTTGAGCTGTATTTTGGCCAGATAAGAAACTTCATTTAGGATGTTGCATCAATCAACTTAAGCCAAATTGTGCTGTAGTAACAAATGATCCCCAAATTATCAGTGCCATACAATATTTTTTTAAAATTTACATTTCATATTCAACATGGCTTGGTTTGGTTCTGTTTCAAATATAATTATTCCTGGGCCCATGCTTAAGGAGCTGTCTCTACAAGGGGTATCACGATTTTTTAATCAAAGGAAAAAAAAAACATGAGGACTTTTAAAACTGCTACTTCGAAGTGGCACTCTTCATTCCCACTCTCATTTTATTAGTCATTCAAACCTGAATGCAATGAGCACAGAAAGCACAGCCTTCTTACAGGCAGAGGAACAATTAGGAACAACTATGGAATTGATGACAGCAAAATGTTTATGAAAACTGAACAAGTTTTAATGACCCTACCAAGGAAAGCAAGGACCACTGACATGCTAGATACAAGTTAAATTGCAGTCTACATGACCATCACTACTGATTTATTGTTTTCATAGAGAGTAAAAAATTTACAGTCATCTCTTGATATCTGTTGGGAATTGGTTCCAGGATTCCCTTGGAGACCAAAATCCACAAATGCTTAAGTACCTGATATAAAGTGGCATAGTATTTGCAATAATTTATTAACATCCTTGCATGTACTTTAAATCACCTCTATACTACTTATAATATCTACTGCAATGTGAATGCTATGTAAATAGTTGTTATACTATATTGCTTTTATTATTTTTAATTGTTGAATTGCTATTTTTACTGTCTTTTTAAAAATATTTTCTACCCACTGTTGGTTGATTTTGCGAACATAGATCCTGTGGATGTGGAGAGTTGATTGTAGTACAAAATATATTTCTAATACAGGTATCTTATGAACTTGAGATCAATTACACAATAACCAAAGCAATGGAACAACATATTTTGCTCACTGGATTGTCCGCAACTGTGCACAGTACCTGCCAAGTCTGTTCCTGATTTTTTCCCAATGCACAATGACTCTGTTCTTACTTTACTCTTATCTGTTTCACTTAGCTGAATTATTACTATTCAAAATTGTGCATTATCTTTTAAGTTCAGGGATTTTGCAGCTTTTAAAAGTTATACAAACTACTGTATTTGTTCAATAAATGTGGATGAGTTTGACTTCCTACAAAGCAATGGCACATCTGCACCCTAAGAAAGTAACCATTTTTCAGATGGGAAAATTTGTAAATATTTTTTGTGTATTGTTATTTTAATTTTGCAAGATTTGAATGTTTTGAACATTCATATCATACCCACAATTGTTTAAAAAATTAAAATAATTTGGGATACTTTAGCATTATGGCTTTCTAAAGACATAAACTAGTTGCTTGGTTTAATAATGGGAAAGCCTGGTCTAAAGACAAAGGGACTGACAGTTTTGCCACATAATACAAAATCAACCATAAGTGCTGTTCAATGATGATTGTTGTTGTTTTTAAGCAGAAAGGAACTTTTCAATAAACACATAGATGTGGTCTAGAAAACATTCTTAACAGAGCTCTTAAATATCTTTTTTCTTATGTATACAAAGTATAAGTCTTCCACTAAATCTGTGTTAAACATACAATATCCTCCAATTAGTCACTTAATAATCTGGAGTGACCAAAAATTAACCACTTAAAGCAGTTCTTTAAAAGAGGTAGAATTGGAAACCTCTTTCTCTCTGTCACATGTTATTGCATCTCTTCCTCTCTGTCATGTGATATTATGTCACATGATATAAGATCCCAATAGCAATGTTCTTTGGGGCCGTACATGCCCCATTGTGCTAAATCTTTCATTAATTTTTACATTGCAACTTTTCCTTTACTGCCTCATTTCTCATTTTCTTATGCATCAACTTTTCCTGCATATATAGTTTTAGAATTCAGCAGACAAAATATGCCTCATCCTTTCCCCACTTTACTCATATTCTTTTTGTTTACCATTTTTCCAGTATTTGGAGTAGGCAGCCCATGAGGCCAAGGTCAGAGACTGACTCACTGGCAGACTCAAACGCTTTCTCCAGTCAACATTTACAAGTGTTATTTCCAACAACTCCTTATTCCTTGCTGGCTTTATTGTGCTGTGGTTTCATTTCCCACTTTCACATATTGATTTGTAACTTGCTGCTATTGTTAGCCATATGATCTTAGATTAGTTGCCTAAATTCCTCGTGTTCCAGTTTTCTTATCTGTAAGATGAACAATGTATGAGAATCTATCTATTTGTGTTGTTGTGAAAATGAAATAAACAATTGCTAATAAAACACTTAAAATACATAGTGTCTGGTACACACTAAGTGCTCAATAAATGCTAACTACTATGATGGAGATGCAGACATGCAATAAAGTTAAGTTTTAGAATTTGACTTCCCTACTAGTGCAGCCATTATTTATTGTAACTTTTGAAAATAAAAGTACTATCAATAATACAAAAATGTATTTAACAATTTTATTTACAAAACAGTTTTGCATGTACTATTTCAGTAGTACATGAGGATAGAGATTTCTGGCTTCCTGTCTTGGTTACTGTGATGAATGAAAAACAGAATGATGTCATTTTATACTTGTGACCTTGAGTCTTGTGAAGAAATAATTATACAGTAAACCAGTTGTATTAGTTTGATAGGGCAGTCATAACAAAGGGCCACAGATATTAATTTCTATGGCTTCACCAACAGAAATTAATTTTCTCTTAATCCTGAAGGTTAAAAATGCAAGAACAAGGTGTTGGCATGATAGGTTTCTTCTGGAAACCTCTCTCCTTAGTTTATAGATGGTCATCTTCCCTCTGAATTCACATGGTCTTCCCTCTGAATATGTCTGTGTCTTAATCTCCTCTACATATAAAAACACCAGTCATATTGGATTAAGTTATGCACAAAAGTCTCATTTTAAACTTAATCATCTATATAAAAGCCCTTTTTCTTCCAATATAATCACATGTGAGATACTGGGCGTTAAGATTTCAACCTATGAATCTTGGAGGGTCACACACAGTTCAGCTCATAACACTAGTCTCTCATGTCAGAGTAACATATAAAACTAGACTCACTTTAGTCATCAAGTTAATTTATCTTCTCTAAAAATGTGTTTTATCTTGGCATCAGGTGGCATGGGTAGGTAAACATTTGGCAAAACTAGGACTAACGTAAGAGTCCGTATCAATTTTCCTTTAAAACTCACAGATAGGAAAGCATGGGGATAGAGCTTTTTAAAATTAATGTCAAAATTTAAAAATAGGCATAATAAATGGAAAAACTATATAGTGACAAGAAGTAAGAAAGAAAGAAAGGAAGAAAAGAATCTTCCAGAAAAATAATTTTTTGTGTGTCTTTTTTGTTAAGGTCAACTTAAACTCACAAAGAAGTTTGCTTTATGTCAGTGATATAAGAATTAGGAAAAGATAAAATATGTTTTTGTCATTTATCCAGATATATAGTCTGAAAGAATTGCTTAAAAAATAACATTTTTTAAAAGTTATATACATCAAGCTATCAACAAACAAACAAAATTAATTTGTAGGGTTTTTACTAACTCCCATAGTCCTGGCTCCATTTGTGTCAGCCAACAGTCTGTCACAACAACCACAGCTGTGATGTTCAAATAGTACTGCTGAAAGCCTCAGCCCTTGAAGAAGTGTTCCACACACTACTTCTGCATTATTCCATGAACTTAATAAGCATTTGTCTCCCTGGTGGTGCCTCACTGTCTAACTGAACTACTTATATCCTGTAAATTTGCAGTCTGTTTTGCTTCTAGAAAACAAAGCAGTCAGGCTTGCCTGATCTCATCAGTTTAATCTTAGAATATCTAAGCTACTCAACAATCCATGTATCTTTATGTTAAAAAAAATTGGCACAGCAAGAGCTGTTATTAGAGACATGTGTTCCAAACTGTGATCAGAAATTGTTAGTCTTCCTGGATGAACATGAAAATAATATATTAAAAACGAATGTGGTTAATGAATTATTATGTGCTGAAGTTATCATAATCATCTATAGTATGACATTGTTGGGATCTTAAGTATCAGTTAAAAAATGCATTCTCAAAGACAAATGATTAGTCTGGAGAGTCATGAATCTGTCAGCTAACCCAAGAGAGTGAATATATGTAAGTGCTTCTTATATATTAATCATAGTTTTATCTGAAAGTTTCATAGTTCTGTTAATTTAAAACTGAGAAGTCAGAAAATAGTATATATCAATCAATAGAGATTTAACACATAGGTATTTGTGAACAAAACTGTACCTTTTGTGAACAGCATCCTTAGTAGCATGTATTTTCTTGGTATTAGGCAAATAGGTATCATGGTCATATAACATTGCAGGAGGTCAAATTCTATAAAGACTCATTCATTACAAACATGAAAACCTGACCAGCAGGTCTACTTCCTGTTTTACCATTTGGGCAGTACATTACAAAACCCTTCTCTGTTTTGTGATCAGTGCAGAGAAGTAAGAAGAATGGCTAGCATTTATGAAATACTCTGTACCAGTTGCTTCCAGTCACATGAATTATCAAATTTAATCCATATAACCACTATTTGAGTTGAGTTCTATCATCATCCCCATTTTAAACCAAATGAAAGGGAGGTGAAATAACTTTCTAAAAGTGACACTTTCCATGAGAGGTAGACCTTGTACTTGAACTCAGGCATTTGACACCAGAGAATCATGGTTAACCACTATCCTGTATAGCAACTTTGAGTATAAACTTCTGGTTAATGAAGACCTCAGTCTAAGAGAGGAAATGTTGAAATGGGAATTTGAATTATTTCGCTTTTCCCACCTTCCACACATAAGAGAGAGCCATGTATGAACAGGTCTGAGTAGGACAGAGGACAGCTTTCTTTAAAAGATAAATCTCAATAAACTTCAGTTCATGGGGGAAACTTCCTGTGTGAACATTGTAAGTACCATGTAAGTAATAACAAAGAGTGAGGGTGGAGATCATGGGTTTGACTACCAGCACTGCCGCTCACTATCTGTGAGACAGTAAGAAATTCTTCTAATGTCTCTGAGCTCCAGTTTCTTCACTCTTTCCTGAAGATAACAATAGTATTTATCTCATACCTTTGACAAAGTAATAAGACGTTCTCATTTAATCTTTTGAAAAATAATACAAAAGTGCTAGGAAGTAGTCATCATTATGCCCATTTGACAGGTGAGAAAAATAGAAAATATTATTTAAATTAAACTCAGTACTTTCTGAACTCTAAATCTGTGCTTCTCCTCTTAAACTGTGTAACTTACCATAAACCACTTT
The DNA here is from genome assembly GCA_963574415.1 of Tarsius wallacei. Taxonomy (NCBI): domain Eukaryota; kingdom Metazoa; phylum Chordata; class Mammalia; order Primates; family Tarsiidae; genus Tarsius; species Tarsius wallacei. Next base: position 10,418 of record CAUYQG010154657.1, read on the forward strand.
GTTCTAAATTTCTAAAAGCTACAACTAATGGTTAGGTGATAGTAAGTTCACTGTCAATTACGAAGTTGATATATGACCTGGGGACCATCTAGCATGGAGGTAGCATTCAGTTAAAATATGAGATATGTAAAAATCTCTTCTGAACTTGTGATAGCTTGACTTTATGGCCACTAAATATCTTGCCATAGCTCTGACTCCTTGGAAGGCTTCAGATTCTATTATAAAGTTTCTTTCATGTAAGCAGTAGTTGTTATAGTGTCTCTTTGTGGTTACTTTCCTTAATTGGTTACTTTATACTTCTAATTACATTGAATTTTTGGGTCCAGGGCAGTATATTTATTACACTGTGAGCCAATAAGCTTTGTGTTCCATGACCCTAGGTTAAATTCTAACATTCATCAAGATTCCTTGAAATACAAGTATGGATGAATGAACTCCAATCTATTTCTAACTCTGGGAAACAGATCAAGATATATGTCCTAACAAAGGCACTCCAGTAGTATTATCTTCTCATTAAAAATATTATTAATCCTTGGATAGAAACAATTCACTAAAACAAAGGTATTTCAGTTTTATAGTCTTAATGTGGTATGCACTTTCCTGAAATCTGAAATAAACCCAGTAATTTCTGAACTTATACTTATTCTGCACCTGCCATGCTAAGTGAGTTTATTTTAAAACAAAATGTGTGAATGAAGGAATGAATGAATGAATCAACAAATAAATAAGTATGCCCACACTGGAACTCAATGCTTAATTTAATTTATTATTCTAATACCATCTGCTGCCTTTTGCAGGCATTATGAACATGTCAGACTGAAGGTTAAGTCAAGAGGAAAACAGAATTCTCTTTGAACTATTTTATTGCAACTGTGTGTTCTGCTTCTATTTGTTATGTAGAGTTTATGTAATTTTGTTTTTTCTAGAATTTGGTCTCTCATGAGAGCTTTATTTTCTTTAATTTGCATTTATTTTTATGCCATGTCCTTGCTATTTTTATGCTCAAAGGTCATATTCAGTTATCATGTAAAATAAACAAGATCAACTTGCATAAATTGGAACAGAAAAATGTGCACATATACAGCAATTAGCCACTTACCAAGATTTAGTGACATTAACTTTGCTCTAATTTTTTAAAGGAGACAAGATTAAGGTCATGGTCCAAAAAAGGGGGGAGCAGATTCTTTTCGATAAATTCACTGAGATTTTCAAGTAAATGGAAATTGTTGTGGCTCACAATATCAGATATAACATCCAGAAACATATATGTTTCAACTTCCACTTCCAGAAATGGAGTAACTGTTACTGGACTTACACATTTCTTGCCACAAAAAAAAAATCTTAAAATGGAATAAAATGTACAAGACAACATCTTAAGAAACTAGACAACAGAAAGCCAAAGGCTATAATAATTGAAAGAAAGACACACTAAAATGAACCCCATAGTCAACCTGGGCTTCTGACTGGAGAGACTTTCCAGACTATAACGCAGAGGGTTAAGGCCCAAGTGGAGAGAGATAGTATGTTCTGGTGAAAGAGGGAGAGATTGGAGTTGAGGCTGATTAGACAGTTGGAATTCATGAATTAAGATATCAGAAAGAAAGGAACTACCCAGAATAGGAGGCCCCAGAAGTTTTTATTTGATTCCTTCTCAGATTCTCTGCCAAAGAGTGGTCTGACACACAAGGCAGGACTCCACAAGTTTAGCCTAGTGTGGCTGCTGGGGACAGACAGCTGAATGGAGACACCCAGTATTGTGTACTGCTGGAAGACATGGGATTTCTGGCCCATCTAAAGGAACCAAGGCTCAAGCTCAATCTGATGAGACTTCAGAAATATCACACCTTAAAAAATAAAAACCACTCTCTAGAGTAAGGTCTTAACACCAGAACCAAGATCAAAACCAAGCCTTAGGGTATTTACTTTGCATAACCCATATTTTTATAGTTCTTACCATTTTGCATTCCCATTCTTCTCTTTCAATTTATGTGACAAAAAATTTAACAAGTATTCACTAAGCTCTCATTATATGCATTAGGGCACCACGGTAGGCACTATTGCATTGTAGAGTATACATAAGTTATCTTTCTGATATTTCCCTTCACCTCATTCATTTATTCACTATCTGACCACCAAAACCCAAAGCAATTTTTCTAAGCCACATCTCTGTATTCCAATTTGAATAAAATTAATCTCAAAGCACTGTTCCCAAACTGCAATGAATACCGTCGTCATAATAGCCACAGGAAAACTGTAACTGTGGTCAATTTAGGAATAGCCAGCAATAATAAGTGAATAGATCAGGCATTGTTCATTACGTGTTTAGAACGCCTGCCTCACTTATATTATTGTTTCAGATTGCAAAAAAAACCACCGTTTTCCTTTTACTCTGAACTCACATTATAAAATGAGAAATATAAACTAATGTTTTAATGCTATATCAACTTTATGGTAATGTTAGAATGCTGATATTTTGAGTTGATTCAAATTCTTTTAGTTATCAAAGTGTACTTATCAATCATATATGTTCAACAGTTTATAGCATTACTTAGGGTATTCTTTCAATGTGTACAAGCGTAAAAGGAGTACAAATGACTAGTGCTTTTCTTTCAAAGAGTTTAAAGCGCAGCTCACACATACAAAAATGATCATATTGCTCTCTCTAAACATTTCAAAACAGATATTTTTACCATTTTACAGATGAAAAAACAGATTTATTTCGCATTAAGTAATACGATTTAGATTTTTCAGGATTTGCTCAGAATACACTGGCTTTCAGCAAAGCAGCTGCTTGAATTTAGATTTTCAAAAGAGCTGTTTTTCACTCAAAGTTTACATGCATCTGTTATTGGAGAATTTCAAAAAGGCAAAATGCTCTTTGTGTTCAAGTTTCATCTGACAAACATATCAAGTGGATTTTGCCATAATGTGGGATGAAACTTGAGAAAAGTTGAAGTTTATTTTTTTAATTTAGTTGCAATTGTATTAATTGGAGTAAGATACTCCTTATAATGCTATAAAATATAGTAACATATTTCAAAATAAGAATAATAAAACCAAAACTATATATAAATCAAATGGATTATAAGCATTTATTATTAGAAAATATTAGAGCACGTTGTTATAATAGTTCCCTAAAGGTATCATAATTTATAATTTGGTGTTACTTAGTGAAACTTACAAACTATAAAATTTCTATTATATACATATATTAAGTCACAGAAAATCCTACTTCTGGAAACTATTGTAAATTGCATTAGCATAAAAATGCATCAGCCATAATTTTTTTAAAAAGTAACAACACAAATCCAAAACTCTGAGTCTTAAGCCTGATAATCTAAAACCAATCAGTGACTACTGAAACTATCTAGGAATAGACTCAGGGACAATTGCTTTTGGGGATTAATGGACTAAATTAAAGTCAAATCTTTCACTTTGGAAACAACATGTCCATTGGAAACCAGTCTGCCTGAAGCACTCTATCAGTGTTGCTGTCATATATTAACTAAGGATACCAACATTGAGTGCTGAAAACAGAAATTTACTTATTTGACCAATGGTTCTCAGCCAGAGGACAAATCTCCCAGGGGATATATGTCAATGCCTGGAGACATGTTTAATTGTCACAGTTTGGGAGTGTACCTGGTATCTAGTGACTAGAGACAAGTGATGCTGCCAAACATACTGCTGAGCAGAGGAAAATGCCCCATAACAAAGGATTATGTGGTCCAAAATGTTAATATTGAAGAAGTTGAACTCTGAATTAAAATAGTTTTAATAATAGTCATAACAGTTTTAAAGCATTGAGATAAACCTGTTAACAGGTGTCTTAGTCTGTGTTGTGCAGTTATAACAAGAATATCTGAGAATGTGTAATTTCTCAAGAAAAGAAATGTATTTCTCATGGTTCTGGAGGTTGTGAAGTCCCAGATCAAGGCACAAGCAGAGTGGCATTTCATAAGGTCTCCCTTCCAAGAAGATGGTTTAAACACTGCATCCTCCAGAGGGAAGGAACATTCTTCCTCACATGACAGAACAGTGGAAGGACAGAAAGGAGCAAGAGAGAGAGAGTCAGAAGGGGTCACCTTTCCCCCTTTATATGGATAGAGCCCTCATGGCCTAATCACTTCTTAAAGCCCCACCTCTTAATACTGTTACAATAGCAATTAAATTTCAACATAAGTTTTGAAAGGGACACTCATTTAAACCAGAACAGCATGCAAATAAGGTTGTTTAAAGTAGGAAAAAATTGTTAAGACTTTTTGCTGATGATTGACATGTTATCAGAGATGGTATGTGAGTTAGGTATTTTGGACTCTTTTTTGACTGAAATCAAAGGAGTCTTTGAATAGGAACAATAAGATAGCATACTAACTGCAGTCAAGTTGCTGCAATTTAAGATCATATTTAAATTAAGCTCATTTAAAATCTCTAGAAAACCAAATGTTTGTGCTCTTCATAATGATTTTTAATTATAAATTATATTTGTATTCATTTGATTTCCCAGCTAGCACACTTTAGGGGCCATGATCTCACTGGAGAGTGCCGAGAAATTGACGTTGATTAATGCTAAAAATAAACCATATTTATTGACCAAGTTGGAAACAGGTTCTTGCAAAGTCTGTGCTCAGCTCAGAGGCTACTCTGGGCACATTCTTTGATAATGTGCCTGGTGCAGTGTCCTACTGAATCAGTGTTTGTTGGTGAAAATAGTATTATAGACAATTACTGGTGTTTATTCCTTCAGAGCAATGGTAGATTATTAGTCCCAGACCAAATATTGTACATGTCAAAACAAAACCAATGAATGTAATAAGATTGTGGAAATTTTTGAAAACTGCTCTAAATTCATTCAGACTGGATGAATACTAATTTTGAGACTGAGGATAATAGTAATGACGGGGTAGAGATGTGAAATCCATGTGAATTACATAAGTTTATGGATGTTAATGAGAAAAGAGCAAGATGTACTGATTTTTTTCCCTGGGCTGAATATGTACATCCTTGCTTTTTCTTTAAGAAATCTTTTTTTAAGGGCTGAGCTAAATTGATAACTTGCTTTTTAATAATATTTTTTTCACATAAAACTTAAGTTTATGTGAAAGTTTATGTCACTTTGATGAATTACTGCTTCACTCTCTCAATATAAGGTAAAAATAATATTGTGGCTTTCCCTAGATAATTCAAGGGTAAATGATACTACATAAATGAGAAGTATCATGAGACTGGGCCTTATAGCTTATAGGTTTCAGGGTGATTCCACGTGGGCTGAGCTAATGGCTTTTGCACTCTTGCTGGGTAACCAGTGGGCGTGTACTGAATTCTATAGAACCACCTAAACTGGAATAATCTAAAAGGTTCCAACCACAGTGGTAAATGTGCTGGCTGTGCTAGAGTTCTTCAAGGACCCTGTGGCTCATGTTGATTAATCACTGTTCACTCCTAAGTCTTTAAATTTAATATCAAGCATTTTAAATACTCTGAAGTGATTTCCAAAGCTCTTTGCACTTCTAAAATAAGGTGTTTCTCTTTTTCACAGGGCAATTTCATCCTTCTAGCAGATACTGCCAGATGAATCACTTCCTACGATATCATCAGCATCATAATAGAAATCACCCTGCTGTCGTAAATTCAGGCATGAGAACTTCTGGATAGACTCCACTAGATCAGAGTTAACAAGGAAGGAACATGCAAAATACATTAAAGCACAATGGTTTTAAATGTTCAAGAAAATTAAAAGTGAGGCATTTGTTATACCTTCTTAAAATTTCTCTAATGTAAGAGGTAATTTGTGAAAGAACATGTTAAGAGAACTCCAACAATGAAAACCAAAGTTATTTAGAAACTTGATTTCTGATGAATATATATGCTATTGCAGGGCAATGGAAGACATCTAGCAACTCCCCAACTCTACTGATTCTACTGTCTCTGTGTTCTTCAGGCAGAACCTGAGGATATATTCACGATTTCTTAAACAATAATTCACAGAACTCCTCACTGTCAAAGACAGATTTTTTTCAGCACTTGCTTTGGACAATTAAAAGTAGTAGGTATTGTGTGTATTTCTAAATAACATGTTTTCATTAAAACTATTGGTCTGCTCAACAATAAAAAGAAAAAGAAGGACAAGACAAGAAAAGGGAAAAAATAAGAAAAAGCAAGATGGAAAATAAAGAAGCATCCATTCAAATATATTCATGGACTATAGAGAAATCTGAAGGACTCTGCTTTTAATACTCAACATCTGTCTTTAAAAACATATCAATCACATGATCACTAGCAGCTGTTGCATTAGACTTTTAATCAGCCATGATTTTCAAAAGGGAGAAAGAATGTCTCTGGATCAGTTAATGGAAAGTTATTGCTTAGAATGCATCAACTTGGTGCTGGCAACCAATTCTAAATTTAAAGAGACAAAACTTTACCAAGTACCATAAACACTATTCATGTGCAAAGTGCTGTGCTCTGAACAGCATAAATGGTCCCACATGTTTGGAAGCCTGAAGAAAACAACGCAGGTTGTGATATGTATCCAAACTGATACATTGAATGTCATATGAAGTGTACGAAAAAAATAAACTACCAATCATAGCAAGGCAGGAAAACACAAAAGCATCATACACTTTAATCACAATAAATACTGAACAGAATGGATCCTCCAAGTTTTGAGGGCCCATTCCTTTCTAGATATATGTGACTCCCACCTATGCCATTGGAGATTAATAATCCATGAGGGAGTGAGGACATCAGGGATTGTGGCAATTTTACATGTATTGGAGAAGAGGCTACTCCTGGTTTGAATTAACTTCAAACTTTCTTGGAGAAAACTTTTCAGGTCTGTGCCATTTACCTTCTCATGCTGGCAACATGCTAAAAATTCTTGCATTGAAGTGGGGCATGTTGTTCCAAACTAAAGGGAAAAAAAGGTATTTACTTCCATTGCAGGATACTTTTTAATTTATCAACCATTTGCTGCTAGAGCTGGTCATAAAGGAATCACTGGTATCCAATAAGTTTGACAATTAGATTTACATGTGACCACTTCTGGAAAAAAAACTTCATTCGTTGCACCCCAGGAACATGTAGAATGAGAGTGTTTTCTCCAGTGTCATATTTACTGAGACTGTGGCAGTGATAATGTTAATGTTTCAAATATTCCATGTGTGATAGCTAAAATAAATTGCCATTGAATTCCCTTGGAAGACATATATCTCCATCCAGAGTTCTTCTTAAATGACCAAAACAACTAATTTATCTTTTCATTTTTTATTATTTTGTATAATTACAAGACATAGAAGAATTGAAGGCATAAATTTTACATGGTAGTTAATTTTATAAGAGGAAATTATTTCTCATAATGATTCTAAATTATATCTTACAAGATTTATGAGCATAATTATGATTGTTAACCATCATATTCTGCTCTAGATCACAACAAACATTTATTGAAGACATATGTGCCTATATCCTATAACTATTCTATATTCAAAAATGATGACATATGAAAGTTTACAAAGACATAGACTTTGCTCTCCTAGAGGTCAGTCATAGAATAAACACAGAACAGTGGCAATTGAGAAGCAGATGGTTAATTTCCAGTGAGTTATCACTTCTGTCATGGAGTGGTGGGAAAAGAGTGATATGAGTATCTGAAAACATTTTCTTAGACATGGAATATGTGTGCTAGGCTCAACAGAGTGTGACAGGCATCCTAAATAAAGAAAAGTGCAAGCCGGGCTCGGTGGCTCAGCCTGTAATCCCGTGCCTTTGGGAGGCTGAGGTGAGTGGATTGCCTGAGCCCGCAGGTTCGAGACCCGCCTGGGCAAGCAAGACCTCATCTCTACAATAAAATCAAAAAATTAGCCGGGCGTGGTAGCGCGCGCCTGTAGTTCCAGCTACTGGGAAGGCTGAGGCGAAAGGATCGCCGGAGCCCAGCAGGTTGAGGCTGCGGTGGCCGGGAGCGGCCACTGCACTCCAGTCTGGGTGAC
>CAUYQG010154661.1:0-10641 GCA_963574415.1 Tarsius wallacei
AGGCGGGTCTCGAACCCGCGGGCTCAGGCAATCCACTCACCTCGGCCTCCCAAAGCACGGGATTACAGGCTGAGCCACCGAGCCCGGCTCTTGAAGAGATTTTTTAAATGCTGTAAGTAAAATGAACTTAAAGAAAAAAAACTCTTCAAGAATAAGCTTAGTTTCCAATCCAAACATTACTTTTAAGTTGGAAAAGCAGACTCTGGACCTAGTTGGCTCTGCTGTGTACTAGCTGTATGGTCTTGGGCAGGTCATTACACCTCTTTTTGCTTCAAATCCCTGTTCTGTAATACGGAGATTGCTGAATCGTTGTTCACTAAATGAGTAGATATATGTGAAGTGTTAACAATAATGTCTGGATGTTTTCCCCAGAGGAAAGAACAGTGCCTAGTCTATAGTGAATAAAATGTCTAATAGAGAGTGAAAAATAGAAAAAACATTCAGTTTTGAGAAAAACTTCAGACTGAAACAGGCTGAGAAAACTATTCATTAGTAACCAAAACCTGGAAATAAAAACAATGAAAACCCATCATACTTAGACTTTTTTGTTGTTGTTTAATCCAGAGTCTCACTCTATCACCAAGGCTGGAGTGCAGTGGCACAACCATGGCTCACTGCAGCCTCGACTCCCTGGCCTCAGGCAATCCTTCCACCTCAGCCTCCCCAGTAGCTGAGACTACAGGTGCATACTACCATGTCCAACTAATTTTTTATTTTTTGTAGAGTCGAGATCTCACTATGTTGCCCAGGCTGGTCTAAAGCTCCTGGGCTCAATTCTAGTGTCTTCACCTCTCAAAGTGCTGGTATTACAGGCGTGAGCCACAGCGCTTAACTAAATTTTACAATATACAAGTAAGGGGGGAAAAAGGACAGGAAACAAACTACCTGAAAAAGTTAATATTGAATTAGGCACCAAAGCAAACCAAATACTCCACTTCACATAGCATATCAAAGGAGGGTAAATAACTCGAAAAATTACTCTATGTGGCTCAATAAAGAAATTGCAAGAAAATGACATGAAACCACTGAACAAACTAGAAAATAAAAATCCACAAATACCCAGAATCACTTATGAAGTTAGTATCCTCCTCACTACTCCCTAGTCCCAAATAAAAATCTCAATCTAAACTTCTATTTTCCAGCTACCAATTCACAGGGAACCAGGAAAATCTAGGATGTGGGAAACTCCACAGAACAAATGACTTGGTTTATTAAATAAAGTGCAAAGAAAAAGACTGAGGGGAAACAGAAATTAAAAGAGATGAAAAGAATAGCAACCAATTGTACCGTGTAGGACCTGAATTCCGATTCAAATAAATTAGAAAAGTCAACAGAAAAGTAGTATCTAAAAAAAGAAAATCACCACTCCATGTGCAACAAATTCGTTCAGATTTCACCGAATTTCATAGGACTGGTAAGAGAGGATGTTCATTAAAGACAATTTCATTTATCAGGAAGTGATTACTATGGTCAGACATTATTTTAAGAACACTACAAGTATTATTTCATTTATTTATTATAACAACACTAGGAGAAGGTACTATTATTATCCCCACTTAACAGATGAGGAAACACACAGAATCTCACCTAACTCAAGGTCACAAAGCTATAAGTGGCAAAGCTGAGATTCAAACCTAGGTAATCTGGCTACAAAGTTGGTGCCCTTGATTACCATACTATGACATCTTTCAACATGATGCGGTGGAAATCATGCTTTGGAAGCACAGAAAGCTGCCCAAATCTCCATCTCTGTGTTACCCAAATTACCTAACTTCTTAGAACCCCTGTACACCCACTCGTAGAAGGGTTAATATCCTCTATTTTAAACAAGTGTTGTAAGGAATAATTATACATATACATATATATATTTCTGCTATCTAGCTTATGAAGCCCACAGTAAATGGTTCTCCCATGGCCGTTCCTGCCATACCTGGTAAGACTAATTTAAAAGCAGAATAATTCACAATAGCACAAAAACTGGAATAGCTCTACCCTTTAAGAGCCCCCCCAAACCAATCTTTCTACATACAACAATAATTCAGATAAGAATTTTTAATATATTGAAAATGCAAACTTATAATAAGCAATTGCAAGTGAAATTTAAAGTACAGCCAAACTTGGTCAGGTGCAGTGGCTTATGCTTGTAATCCCAGCACTTTGGGAGGACAAGGCAGGAGGATCACTTGAGTCCAGGAGTTCAAGACCAGCATGGGTAACATAGCAAGATCTCACACCTACACAAAATTTAAAAAATTAGCCAGGTGTAGTGGTATGCACCTGTAGTCCTAGCTAGTCTTTGGGAGGCCGACACAGGAGGACCACTTGAGCACGAGTTGGAGGTTGCAGTGAGCCATCTTCATGCCACCACACTCCAACCTGGGCAAAAGAGTGAGACCTTGAGTTAAAAAAAAAAAAAAAGTATAGGAAAACTTAAACAAATGATATTTTTCCCAGGGAAACAAAACTTATTCCACTTAAATAAATCTGCTCAAGAAAAAGAATACTAAAACTCTGTAGAAGAAGTACAAAGTAGTTTCTTTACCTTACAAAAGGAAGGTGAACTTAATGAGTATGTTAAAAACCAACTCCTTTAAGAAAGACAGCTTTCTATGTTGTCACCCTGTGAGTACTCTCGTGCTTCTGTACATACAACAATAATTCAGATAAGAATTATCTGAAGTTCTTTGGTGGGCAGGAATGTTTTATAATCATCCAGATACTCCCAGCCCCTAGTATACTGAAACTGGCAACATACTGTTTCTTTAAAAAATAATTGAGCTGTTTTGTCTGACAAATGAAAAATAATTAGCTGAAAACAAAAACTAAAGGCTGATTATATGTTTTAGTAAAGAAAAATAGCTAGTAGCACCTTTAAATATATGTCTAGCATATCTGAAACCACCTATTAAAAATTCAATTTACATAACATTAGAAATATATCTACCCCATTAGTTAAAGTGTATCTGTAGACAAAAGATGTTCAGTTCCTTTCAGTTAACTATTTTTCAAGTTTGACTGTAGGCAGTTTTGTTTTGGGTAAATTTCAGTGGGAAACAGAACTCACTGAGAATGATTTAGAATTAACTTGGGCAGTTAGGTCTATAACAGCACAGTCACATATTAAATTTCAGACAATAACACAACTATGGCCACTGATGAGGTAGCATGTATCTCTCTACCACCTATATTTCCCCCTCATCTGAAAAACCGTAAGTGAACACATCAAAATTTGCCTTTCCATGAACTACTTTTTTTTAGTTGGGATACCTTAAAATTTTTTTGTGTCTTACTTTCACGTTTAAAGGCAGCAGCCGTAACACTTAAGCACAATGACTTAAAAACAGGTTGCCCAGTCTGGGTATGGAAGCTCACATCTGCAATCCCAGTGCTTTGGGAGGCTAAAGTGGGAGGGTTGCTTGAACCCAGAAATTCAAGATCCCATCTCTACACAAAATTAAAACATTAGCTGGATGTGGTGGTGGTGTACAACTGCAGTTCTGGTTACTGAGGAGGTTGAAGTGGGAGAATCACTTGAGCCTAGGGTCCCAAGGCTGCAGTTGAGCTATGACTGCAACACTGCACTTGACCCTGGGTGACAGAGTGAGACCATAGTCTCTAGAATAAAAAAAGAAACAGATTGCTTAAATTTGAATACAGTCTCTGTTACCTATTAGCTGGATGAACTAGTCTCTGGAGTCATTTTCCTTAACTATAAAATGGAGTATAAAACAATATCTACACAAAGAAGTACATAACTATAAAGCACTTGAACCAACAGTCAGTCCCTGGCGCATTAGTTATAATCATAAAACAAAGATATGCAATCTGTTGAAGTATGATTCACAATTATGTTCTATTTTTAACTGAGCATTAAAAATTAATTATAAGCAGAAACACCCTAGATTTCTTATCATTCCAAAATTATTAAAATGGTTGAATATGTCCTTCTCAGTTAAGCTTTAAACAGCCACTGATGAGAAATCTGGTAAACTGAATTCACTCAAAATAAAGTAGGCTTCCCAACATTTCCCCCTAAAATTTCAAGCACTCTGATATCATCCAGAATCAACTGAAACAATGTCGATATCAACATGTACAGTTTTTGAACACCCTAAAAAAAAAAAAAAGGAATTAGAGTAATTACTCAACTCCAATAGTCAACAATGACAAAACACAAAGCAGTTACCTTGTAATTTCTATTGAAAACGTTAAATGTGTTTCCAGTAAAACCACCAAGTAATTTAAGAAAAAGATTCCTAGGGAAATTGACAAAAATAAGCTTTTGTGTTTGAAAAAATTTAGAAAGGCACATTGAAACTGACTCCCTAGGAAAGATGATAGTTTATTTTATTATTTCAAGTTCTCATTCACAATTAGCATTTCACTATTTTATCTTTTAAACAGATTACAACCTAAAACTCAAGCACCTTTCCCAATATTAAAATTTACTGTTTTTGGTTTCCAGTCTATCAATGTCTTTTTGTTCAAACTTGTGGATCTACTGGTTAAAAAAAAGGAGGGGACAAAAAAAGGACAGCATTCTGCTTAAAAGTACACAACAACCAGGCACTCTACACCTAAAGTATGTTTTCACTCGTTAAACCGTCTTACAAGTAAATGTCCCAAGATTAATGGCACTCTAATTCCCTTTCAAATATTAAATGTAAAAGACCTCTGAAAAGATCAGCAGACCACCAAATTACAAATTAAGTCTACTAGGACTATCACTCACTTTACTTTTGGATGGGGTTTACAACACAGGAACATGACTTGTCACTATACTAAAACAAGAACCACCATTAACTACATGTTTTCCTGGTAAGCAATAAACATCAAAGTTAAAAGCAAGTATTTCAACAAATATGACAAGTCAAGGTCAGAGCACAAAGTTGGCAGGTAAAATTGACACCACAATTTCGAAACTATATGCAACTACCAAAAAAAAAAAAAAAAAAAAAACCGCACCCCACCCATTCTTATGTAAACTTTTGGAATAAGCAAACTGCGAGCTTCACCTTTGTTTTCACCTCGCAATAAGGAGTGTTAAAGATAAGACACCAACTGCAAAAAGACCAAAAGATCAAGAGTCTGCTAAAGTCTCCATAAGGGAAAGGACTAAAACTTTAAGACATTAACGTATTTAAGTTATCAAAGGGCAGGGCACTTCCCCAAGCTACAGCCATTTTAGATTCAGCCTTTCTTTTGAATTTCACGAGTTGAGAAGTACACTTAAAGTAGAAAAAAATACATATTCTTAAAACATTTCAAGACCGACCAGCTTTCTTTTTTTTCCCAAGGGAAGGGAGTGGCAGATATGGGATAGACTTAATCTAAACGAAAACACCTCGCCACCAAGGAGAACCGGAAAGCCGGAGCTTAAAACTCTCTTCCCCTCAGATACCCCACATTTGACTTACACGACTTTTTTCTCCTTAGGTTTTCCTTCGAAAGAAAACAAAGCCCTCACCTCTCATTTTAAGAAGGAAAGAAAAAGCAAGCCGTAAGCCAAGCCACTGAAACAGCACCCAGCCGGATCGCCTGGAGAGGAGCCAAAGAGCCGCAGGTGAGTGTTCCGACCCGCAGACCAAAGTTGGAGTGGGAGCGCTCCAGCAGCGCCGCTCGCGAGCAGACCTCCCCGAATGGGCGTGGAAGCACCCCGTCCGCACACTCGACCCGTGGGCTCCGCTGGCCCCTCTCGGGTCGGACCTACACCAAACCACCTGTGTGAGAGCTTCTTTCAACTAGTTTTAACAGCCGGTTGGTCAGGCACCGGGCGGAGCCCCGCGCCGGAACGACTCCAAGATCCCCTACTGCCCTGTAGTCTCGAACTCCCACTCACCGGGCAGCGGCGGGACTACGGCCGGGAACTAGACGCGGCGTCTGAGGACGCGTCCCCAGCTTCTCGACCCAGCAGAGGAGGCTAGCCCACAACCATAACAAAGATCTTCCCAAAATGGCTGCCCGGCCCACAAGGCCCAGGAGGGGCAAAACGGGGGGAGGAGGAGCGACGACCAGCACGGCCCTCCCCGTCCCCCGTCCGACCCCGCCTTACACACGCCCACCTGCAGGAGCGCATGCGCATGCGCGCGGACCAGGCTCCAGTGACCCTGCGGGGGACGTCCGCGCCTCACGCTACCAAAGTTCGGCTGCGTGAACGGCCGGTTATCCCTTGCCCCGCCCCCGGCTCCCTTCTTCGCCGCTCCGGGCCGCTTGTGGCCGCCCCCGCCCCTCTGCAGAGTTGAATGAATCCTCTGCCTTTCCTTGCGCCGCCTGACAGGCGGAGACCAGCCTCGCTTAATACGCCCCTTCTTATCCCCCTGCCCAGTGCCAGGGCCTGGACGCGTGTGAATGAGTGGGTGGGGGTAAATATGTGTGGCCGTCCTTCCCCACCCCTTCGTTCTTCACCCTTCCACACCCGCCTCTGGGCAAGCACGCGTCCCCAAACTACCTCCACAAGTACTAGGAGACCGGTTTCGGAGGAACGGGTGTTTTCCGACCCCTTCCCACCTTCCGCTCCTGCCTTCACGTGTGCCCGACGTCGAAACTCCAGCCCCCAGCGGGCTGCACGGCCGGCTCCGCAGGTCTGCGTGACTAAGCCAGCCGCGCTACCCTCTGGGACTGGTAGTTTTCCGAAGAGCTGGCGTGACGCCTCCACCCCAGCGCAGGGCGGGTTTCTGGCCGGAGCCTGCGCCTTGGACAGTGGTAAGAAGTCCTTTCTCCTACCCGAAGTCTCATTGGGTATCGCACGACGGGAAGGGGCGGCGCTGCCATGACAGAAGGAACTAAAAGTGAAAGCCTGATTAGACTAAAGGTAGTTACTGCTACGAAGAGTTGGCTGTAGCCCTGTCTGGCACGGAAAGTTAAACCATGTGATGGCAGGCGACCAGAAAGCTAGACTACCTAGCATCGGGAGGAATGGAGGAACTGTCCGGCGTGGGCCTGTAACATCTTCTATTACTTATCCTTAAGAGACGGAAGGACACTCAAATTAGCTGGTGCCATTTCCTTTGCCAATTTGCTAGACTATTAAACAGAGGCACAGAGAAGAGAAGGGGCTTGCCCAAAGTCACACACCGAAGAAATAAATTAAAACTGAGGGTGGCAGGAGGAATGGCCTCACTTTTCGGATCACTCTCAAGCCCCAATCACTACACTTTCATGGAAATTAAAACCTGGCCCCTTATGTTATTTCTTGAAGTTTCTAGGTTCTAGCAAAAAGAATGGTAGTAGAAACAGGGCCCCACCACACACACCCCCAAATATTATTACTGGTTAAGGACCCTAATGCGGAGTGAGACGTGCCCCTGTAAGTCCTATAAAGCCTTCTTTCGCAAAGTTAAGAGTGAGTTCCAGAGATGGAAAGCAACTTGGCCTAGACTCCCAAGTATCTTACTTTCCCTACACTACCATCACTCTGAGATTGTTTTTGTACTTACATTTTACCTCCCCAAACTCTGCGGGCAGATTCTGCTGTCTGCGAACCCTCGAATAAACGAGTATTGTATCTTATTCAACGTCTGGCTTCTATTAGAATGGCCCCCAAACAGAAAGCCGGGCA
The DNA here is from genome assembly GCA_963574415.1 of Tarsius wallacei. NCBI lineage: Eukaryota > Metazoa > Chordata > Mammalia > Primates > Tarsiidae > Tarsius > Tarsius wallacei. The sequence continues at coordinate 7,559 of CAUYQG010154661.1, forward strand.
TGGGAACCAGTTAACGCAGGTCACGTCCCCGACCGGACTCATTTTCTTCAGTTCTCAGGAAGCAGGGGGCTGGCTAAATCAACTCGCCGGAAGTGCTTCTCCAGGCGTACCTGGTTGGTATTGCCGCTCAGCTTTCCATCTCCCCGCGCGACACTGGCAAGTATCAGGGCCGCCACAGGTGAAGGTTGGGAACAGGGCACCAAGGGTTGGTTGTAAATTGGAGACGTGGGCACTGTCGAGCCAGGTTTCCGGAAGGCACTGGCGCCTAAATTCCGCCCCCCTCTCTCAGAGATCGGTTTGAGGCTGATATTTTGTGATCTTCTCAGCGGGGTAAAGGAAATATTGAGTGTTTTCACCTAAATTAGGTCTCTGTCCTTAATCTTCGCATTACCTGCCGTCCCTGGGACTTAGGCTACCGCTTTTTCACTTTAATACACGTGAATTGGAAAGCGAGTGCCACAGTGGATAGGGAGTTTCTGAAGGTGGGGTGGGGGAGTTAAGATTTTAAATGGAGTAATCCGGAAAGTCCTCCTAAAAAGGGCCATACGGGCGTTTTGGTCTAGAAGTTGGGAGGGTGGATGGGTGTGAGTGTGATCTAAACTCTACTCGGAAGCCCGGGATAATTTATCTCCCTACTTGCTTCCTTAAGTACAGGATTAAGACACTGACTGCTATACAGGATTCCTCGATCCAGTCCTAAGATTTGTGATCAAGAAATTCGTTTAACACAAAAACATTTTAAATTAAGCAGCAACTGTGGGTTTTGCTTTTTAGACACCTCATTCTCCTGGTTAAGAATGGAACTGTCAGATTCAGATTCATATTCTCACTCAGCTGCTTACTGGCTGCTTACATTAGACAAAGTTCTTAATCAGTCCCTCCTGTGTAAGGTGGACTGATTACTTTGTATTAGGAACAATGTAATTTGTAATTACATTAATTACAAATTACACTGTCCCTAGTGTAATAAGTTAATACATGTAAACATTAATACATGTAATTAATATTTACATGTATTAACTTATTAAATTTTACATCAGCCTTATGAAATAGTTATATTTATTTCAAAGGTGAATGAACTACACCATAGAAAGGTTAAATAACTTTTTCAAGGTCACACAGCTAATAAGTGGTGGAGCCAGGATTCTATCCAAGATTGTTTGATACCAAAGTCTGTACTCTAACTTAACAGTCTATTCTCTCTCTCAGTACCAAGCTGATGAGGTTACTGTGAGTATTAAATGAGTTAATGCAATAAGATATAATTATAGTGCCTGGATCACAGCTAAATTGTATTGGTTGCTATCATTATTCTCTAATAACTCTTAAGTCCTAAAGTAGGAAAAAAAAAATAAAACAGAGAAGCTATGAACTTTGGGTTTTTTTTTTTTAATCTGAAAACTACCTTAAGAAGACCTTTAATTTTAAAGATGAGAAAACTGGCACTCAAGCAATTTGCCCAGTGTTACACAGCTAAGATGTGGTGGATGTGTTTGTAAAATCCAGATCTGTCTCTGGGCATTAATCTTTCTGTTATACTGAACAGCCAAAGCTGAAAGAACAGGGGAGAAAAGGATCTATTTCATGTGTTACTGATACTTTGAAAACATTGATGGTTCTTTTCAAAGAAAATTGTGCTATATAGGAGAAATTCTTTATGAGTTACTACTGTTTGAAAATTAATCTATAAAGTGAAGAAAATTAAGTGATATTTTATTTTATACACAGCAACATGATTCTGATTCAGCCCCTCCACTTAGCTGTAAAAAGACGTTAATCAGAACTGCCTGGCATCTTCCTGAACAAGACTTTCACTAGGACCCAGTATGCTTCACTTCGTCCAGAAGTTTTCTCAAGCATCTCCAAAGGTTGGTTTGTTTGAGCACTATTTATTTGAGCACAAATATTTGAGCACTATTTGCCAAGTATTGCTCAGGCTAGGGCAGTAGCAGTGAAAAAGACAAAAACTTTTATCTTCATGTATTCAGATGAAAGGGGGAACAGTTGGATAAAATACAAATAAGTAAAATGTTTAATATGTCAAGTGGTAAGTGCTGTGGAGGACTATAAAGCAGGGAAAGGGAAGAGGGAATGTCAAGAATAGATATAGGACTGCACCTAAAAATAGGGTGGCCAGAAATAAGGGAATGGGCCACGCAAGTAGCTGAGAGAAGAGCATTCCAAATGCAGACAAAGGAGGAAAAGATCCCAAGATGGGATCATTCTGGCTGGGCTCGGTAGCTCAGCCTGTCTTCCCAGGACTTTGGGAGACCAAGGCAAGTGGATTGCCTGAGCCTGAGGGTTTGAGACCAGCCTGGGGAACTTGGCGAGACGTCTCTACAATAAATCAAAAATTAGCAGGGCGTGGTAGCACATGTCTGTAGTTCCAGCTGCTTGGAAGGCTGAGGCAGAAGGATCACCGGAGCCCAGCAGGTCGAAGCTGTGGTGGCAGAGGGTGTGCCACTGCACTCCAGCCTGGGCATCGGAGTGAGACTCCAACTAAAAAAAAATGGGGTCATTCCTAGCATGTTTGAGGAATTACGTAGATTGTTTTTATTTTTATTTATTTATTTATTTATTTTTGAGTTTGAGTCTCACTTTGTCACCCAGGATGGAGTGCAGTAGCACACTTACGGCTACCCCCATGTCAACCTGCTGGTCTCTGGTGATCCTTCCGCCTCAGTCTTCCAAATAGCTGGAACTACAGGTGCGCACTACCACGCCCAGCTAATTTTTGATTTATTGTAGAGATGAGGTCTAGTCAGGTTGCCCAGGCTGGTCTTGAACCCGCGGGCTCAGGCAATCCACTTACCTCAGCCTTCCAAAGTGCTGGGATTATAGGCTGAGCCACCAACCCTGGCAAGCCTAGATTCTTAAATACCATTTTTAATTTCATCCAATACTTTTTTTTTCTTGATTTGGAGTCTCACTCTGTCGCCCAAACTGGAGTGCAGTGGCCGCTCCCAGCCACCGCAGCCTCAACCTGCTGGGCTCCGGCAATCCTTCTGCCTCAGCCTTCCAAGTAGCTGGAACTACAGGCGTGTGCTACCACGCCCGGCTAATTTTTTTTTTTTTTTTATTGT
>CAUYQG010154666.1:0-35438 GCA_963574415.1 Tarsius wallacei
TTTTTTTTTTTTGTAACTATTGTGAATGAAATTGTGCTTTTTATTTGTTTTTTGTTTGTTTATTATTAGTGTATAGAGATGGGATTGTCTTTTGCACATTTATTTTATATCCTGAGACTATGCCAAAGTCCTTTATCAGTGTAAGGAGGTTTTTGACAGGTATGTTTTTGTTTTCATTCAATTAAAATATTTTCTCCTTTCTCTTTTTAGTTCTTTGAAACTTATTTAGTATTTATTTAATTTTCAAATATTTGTTTTTTTTCTGGTTTTTGTATTATCATTGATTTCTGATTTAATTTTTTGTGGTCAAAGAACATATTTTGTATTTTGAAACTTATTTAGACTTGTTATTGCCCAGCATAGGGTAACTACTCTGTATGCATTTGAAAAGAAGAATAGAATCTATAGTTGTTGGATTTAGTGCTCTATAAGTGTCAGTTTGACTAAGGTGTTTGATAGCATATTCAGATCTTTTATATATGTACTGCTTTTTCATGTAGTAGTCTATCAGTAATTGAGGGACAGAGTGAAAAAATCTCCACCTCTGTATCGATTTGATAATGTCTTTTATTTCTATTAAGTTTTGTTTTATATGTTTTATTTTTATTTTTTTTTTGAGTTGGAGTCTCACTCCATCACCCAGGTTGGAGTGCAGTGGCACACTCATGGCCACCCCAGCATCGACCCACTGACCTTTGGCAATCCTTCTGCCTCAGCCTTCCAAGTAGCTGGAACTACGGGTGCGTGCTCACATGCCTGGCTAATTTTTGATTTATTGTAGAGATGAGATCTCGTCAAGTTGCCTGGGCTGGTATCGAACCCTTAGGCTCAGGCCATTCACTTGCCTCAGCCTCCCAAAGTGCCGGGATTATAGGCTGAGCCACCAAGCCCAGCCTGTTTTATGTGTTTTAAAGATTGAAATCACCTGCTGGCAATTTAAGCTTGTTGTATAGAACCGAACCCTTTATCATTATAAACTGTCCCTTCTTCCTTCTTATGTCTGCTAATACTCCTTGTCTTTAAGTTTTTTTTTTCTTTTGAGTTGGAGTCTCAATCTGTCACTCAGACTGGAGTGCAGTAGCACAGTCATAGCTTCCTGCAGCCTCGAACTCCTGGGCTCAAGCAATTCTCTTGTTTCAGCCTCCTGAGTAGCTGGTACTACAGGCACATGCCTCCACATTCAGTTAATTTTTGGAGTTTTTGTAGAAATGATGTCTCGCTATGTTGCCTAAGCCTGGTCTCAAACTCCTGAGCTCAAACAATTCTCCTGCCTCAGCTTCCCAGAGTCCTCAGAGTCCCAGAGTCCTGGCATTACAGGCATGAGCCTCTGTGCTTGGCTCTTAAAACCTATTTTATCTGATGTGAATGTAGCCATTCAAGTTTTTTCTAATGACATGTATTTGCATAGTTTATCTTTTTCCCTTCCTTTTACTTTCAACTTATTTTTATCTTTATGTTTCATTTTGTAGATGGCATATAGTGGAGAATTACTTTTTTTCTTTTTTAATCCATTCTAATTATATAGACCTTTTAAATGTAGTGTGTAGTACATTTGCATTTAATGGAATTATTAGTGTAGTTGGATTTAGATTTGACATTTTGCCATTTATTTGGTATTTTTCACATCTGTTTTATGTTCTACTTTTCTCATTTCCTTCCTTCATTTGGGTTAATGGAATTTTTTTTAACTATTCCATTTTGATTTCTCTATTGAACTTTTAGCTACATATTTTGCATTATTATTTTGGTGGTTACTCTAGGAACAACAATGTGCATCTTTAGCTTATTATCTTATACTTAGAGTTAATATGAGTTAATAGTGTACTACTTCACATAAAATGTAGTCTCCTTGCTGTAGTACAAGGAGCTCCTTTATCCAGCAATCTTTCCAGACAGACAGAACATTAAGTAACACCTGCATTTTAAGAATAACAGAAGAAAAGCTGGAAGCTACCAGAGGTTTGTTCATGAAGTTTAAGGAATGGAGCCATCTCTAGAACATAAAAGTGCAAGGTAAAACAGCAAGTACTGATGTAGAAGCTATAGCAAGTTATCCAGAAAATCTAGCTGAGATAATTCACGAAGGTGGCTATGCTAAACAACAGATTTTCCATCTGGAAGAAACAGCCTTTGGCAACCCCCTTAGGTCCCCTCCCACTGTGGGAACTTTTCTGTCCTCTCAATAAATCCTTCTTTCTAAAAAAAGAAGAAGAAGAAGAAGAAGAATCAGTCTTCTATTGGAAGAAGATGCCATCTAGGACTTTCATAGCTAGAGAGGAGAAGTCAATGTCTGGTTTCAAAGCTTCAAAGGATAAGCTGACTTTCTTGTTAGGGGCTAATGCAGTTGGTAACATTAAGTTGAATCCAATGCTCATTTACCATTCTGAAAATGCTACAGCCCTTAAGAATTATGCTAAATCTACTCTGCCTAGAAGTGTCCTAGGAATGAAACAACAACAACAAAAAAAACCCTAGATGACAGCTTATCTGTTTACAGCATGGCTTGAGGAATGTTTTAAGCCCACTGTTGATACCTGCTGCTCAGAAAAAAAAATCCCTTTCAAAATAGACAATGACAATGACTCAATGACAATGCACCTAATCACCCAAGAGCTCTGATATACGAGGAGATTAACTTTGTTTTCATGCCTGCTAACACAATATCTGTTCTGATCCCATATACCAAAAAGTAACTTTGACTTTTGGATAAAAAAATGTGGTACATATACATAATGGAATATTATGCAGCCATAAAGAAGAACAAAATTATGAACTTTGCAGCAACTTGGATGAACTTAGAGTCTATAATACTGAACAGAAACAAAGAACTGAGTAGCCACATGTTATCACAGAAACAAAGAACTGAGTAACTACATGTTCTTACTCATAAGCAGACCTTGAACAATTATCATAATACTATAAGAAAGGGATTGGCAGTAGTAGGAAACTGTGGTGTGGGGGGGCACATCTCATCAACAAGGGTATCTGCATAATGAACACTTGTATACCTAACCCCGAATTGTACCCCACATCTTCAAAATAATAAAAATTAAAAAAAAAGATATACATTTTGTAAGGCTATGACTGCCATAGTTAATTATTCTTCTGATGGGTGTGGGATAAGTACATCGAAAACTTTCTGGAAAGGATTCATCATTCTAGATGTTGTTAGGAATATGTGTGATTCATAGGAGGCAATCAAAATATCAGCATTAAGAGGGGTTTAGAAGAAGTTAATTTCAACTCTCATGAATGACTTTTAGTGGCTCAAGACTTCAGTGGAAAAAGAAACTGCAGATGTGGTGGAAATTGTAAGAGAGCTAGAATTAGTGGATTCTAAAGATGTGACTGAATTGCTGCCATCTGATGATAACGCATGAATAGAGAAGGAGTTGCTTCTTATGGATGAGCGAAGAAAGTGGTTTTCTGAGATTAAAGCTATTCCTGGTGAAGATAATGTGAACCCTGCTGAAATGACAACAAAAGATTGAAAATACTACATGAATTTACTTGTTAAAGCAGCAGAAGGGTTTGAGAGGATTGATTTCAATTTTGAAAGAAGTTCTACTGTAGGTAAAACACCATCAAACAGCATTGCATGCTATAGGGAAATCTTTCATGAAAGAATCAATTAATGAGGCAAACGTCATTGTTGTCTTATTTTAAGAAATTGCTACAGTCACCCAAACCTTTAACATCAGCAGGCATCAACACTGAGGCAACACCCTCCACCAGCAAAAAGATTAAACTCACTGAATGCTCAGATGACTTTTTTAGCAATAAAGTACCTTTTAGACATAATGTGATTACACATTTAATGGGCTACAGTATAGTGTAAACATAACTTTTACATATTCCGGGAAACCAAAAAATTCATGTGACTTGTGGTGATTTGGAACTGAACTTAGTCTCTCTGAGGTAAGCCTGTCATACTTTTGTCAATTCATTCTGTCAAAGGTGTACACCTGAAATGAATGTAATTGCAACATTCATTTAAGAAGTTAATATTAATAATTAATATTAAGAATTAATACTAATGTTAATGTTAAGAAGTTGAATATTGAAAATTTTTTTCAGAGATTATAAAAATACAAATTTTGGTGGACTGCAGTATTATAGAACAAATTTACAAAATGTACTTGAAGTTGGTTGGGTGTACACATACTTAATTACTGGTTCCAAAAAAGCCAATTCCCCCCCATCAATTGAATTAGAAACTGTAGTTGCAAAAAATTATGTAATTTCATATGTTTTCAGAAAACAGAACTACAAAATTTTGTGACAAATTGACTTTGAGTACAAAACCATACTTCAGCAGGACAGTATACAATTTTTCTCTCTGCTGCCTATTATCAATTAGATTTTAGGAATCTTTGAACCAGTAAAGAACTACCGTGTGAATCAACTTGTGTCCTAAAAGGTTGTAGGGCTTTTATGTAAATATATCCTCTAAGTTTTGGTTCATTTTGTTTGAAACCAGCTGGAGATATTTAATCAACATTAGTGACTGGCTCACCCTAAGACATCAGCTTTTGAATCTTTTTGTGAATTGGAACTATTGGAAACAAAGCCTGCAAGCGGGAAGACACTGAGATTTATCTCTACAAAGGCAAGAGAGAGGCTGAAAAAGTTAAATAATAAGAACAAAAATGGTGTAATGTACTTACTATTCAAATTCCTAAGTGCTTTGGAATATCTTGACTTATGGGAAAAATCTCGTGTCAGTGCTCATATGGCAGTTAAATGCATGTATATACTGCAATGCAATGGGATAGATGTTATAGAGACAACTTATTTGCCATGTTTTGCCAAGGAAAACTACTCTGAGGCAAAAGGAAAGTATCTGAAAATATTTGAAGTTAAATATTTACTCTTTTCAATGTAAAAAGTGATTAAAACTGACAATATCCTCAATTTAGCTAAATTTTCTCCAAGCTTATATCTCAGCACAAAAAGGCAGAATATTTCCTTAATTCAAAAATTGTGCACTACAATAAAGGGTCAGTTGAAAGAGTCAATGATATTAAGTTTATTAATCATAACATGTAAGCCTGAAGAAAATTGCAGGCAACTTTATGGGAAAATTTAAAATGATAAGATCAGGTTGAAAAAGTTACATCCTCCAAAAAATTCTGTGATACAATATTGGAGGGTGATATGTCTAAGAAACTGATTAAAATATGTGGTATAATCAAGAAAAATTATTCTGCTTACATTATTTTTTAATGTTTAGATTATAAACAAAGATTTTTTGGTTTGATGTATACAAATATAGTTTTAGAAGAAACTTTATGTTTGAAATTAGTTTTTGAATAGAATAGTTTTGTGGTTCATAATACAATAAAATCAGTTTGTTAGTTTAGATTCTCCTTTTTCTCTCAACAGTGTCCCAATTTGAACGGTAAATCATGATGGCTATTGTGTTCATTAATAGCAGAATTCACAAATATTCTAGGTCCCATCTTCTAGGCTGATGGTAGTTTTGTACTTCCTTCCCTGCTTGCTTATAGTTTGTGATGGCCATGTGTCATACTCTCGCCAGTGAAAGGTGAGCAGAGGTTATGTGCGGCATCTCTGAAAGCCAGTGTGTGATTATCCTCCTCCTGCTGCTGCAATGGTCATGGAAGCATATGTCAGACAGAAGCTTCCATCAGGTTGCAACCTTGAGTAATGACGGCCTGGAGTATAGCTCCTAATGAGGCTGTGTATGAAATAAATGAGAGAGTGTGATAAATAAATACACACATAGACCTTTGTGCTTTAAGCCTCTGAGATTTTGGGATTATTTATTACTGTAGCAAAACTTAACTTGCCCTAACTGATAAAGCTATTAAATAAGTTAATCTCTCTCTATATATTATGAGTTGGAGTCTCACTCTGTTGCCTAGACTGGAGAGCAGTGGTATGCTCACGGCCACTGCAATCTTGACCTGCTGGGCTCAGGTGATCCTTCCACCTCAGCCTTCCAAGTATCTGGAACTATAGGCATGCGCCACTATGCTCGAGTAATTTTTAAAAAAAATTTATTGTAGAGATGAGGTCTTGCCAAGTTGCCCAGGCTAGTATGGTACTCGTGGGCTCAGATACTCCTCTCATCTCGGCCTCCCAAAGTGCTGGGATTTTAGGCATGAGACACCACGCCTGGCCTAAGTTAATCTATTAATTAACAAATACCTCAACTTGTTCCAAAAGAACCTGGGCAGCTTATAAGGAGCAGTCCTTTGTGAACTGGGTAAAGGGAAAAGAGAGTATGAAAATAAAATAAAGTCAAAGGTAAGATTAATCCACAACTTGCATTCCTGTGATACATTCTAGTGATGGGCCGGCATTTATACTTTTCTTAGCAGCAGAGGTAAAAAGGGAAATTTGAGCAGTAACCATACCTGCAGGATGGCAACAAATAAGATGCTTAGGAAAAACTTTAGACAAAAATGGGACACTGCCAAATACTGGAAAGCTTTCCTTCTATAACTAAATCAGAGCACTTCCCATGGCTCCTTTTCACATCAGTTCTCCAGGCAAGCAGAGGACATAATGGCAATGTTCAAATAAGAAAAAACTAACAGGAGGTGATGGTCAGGCAAAACAGCCTGAACAAACAGCTCCTATGACCTGGCCTAATTCAACATAGCCAGAGCGCATATACTTCAGTTGATGCTTTATATATATATATATATATGTATGTATGTATATGTATATTTGGGCGAGAGTATAAATAAATACCCACAGCATAGACTGAGTTGTGTGAAAAGCCCTATCCATGCAGTGAGCTCCTGGGTCGCGGGGGTTGGGGGGTGAGGTCCAAGCAAATGAGGTGGCTCTCCTGAGTCATTCCCCAAGAGGGACACGATTGGCCCTGGAGGTCTGTGTCTTGGTGGCTATTTAAGGTGTCTGACTGCTTGGCACTGCTGTCTCTGAACAGTTTCAGGTCCAAGGACCATCCAAAAGGCCTGAGGGAAGAACATGCTGTGTTGAATAAGCCACAGTGGCAATTGAGCCAGCTGTGCCCGGGCAGCCATAGTGCTCTGAGTGAGCTCACGCAGAACCTCTGCCAGGGCTGGATGAAGCCTGTGAACTGGTGACCTAAGGACTGGAATGTTTGCAAGAGTCTATTTTTGTTTCAGATAAAACCGGAAACAATGAGCCACTTGGGGAGCCAACCTCCTGGAGATCGATGGTGAGGGAGTGAGCTGAAGCTCATTAGGGAAGTATGTGCAGCTCTGGGCTCACTGATAGGTTTTCCTGCAAAGCAAAGGGCGAATGGTGGGGAATAGGACAGGCAAATTGAGTTCAGGGCAAGGCAGGGTCTGCAGAGGCCGGGTGCCCTTTCATGAAGAGCCTGTCAGTGTCTCCATCCATATGTCTATGTCTGCTCCTCCACTCCTGAGGTTCACCATGCAACCAGCAGGTTTCTGGTCCTCTTCTTGGCTGAGAGGGTGGAACAGGAGAAGGTATAGGCCTTGTTCTCTGGACCAGAGAAGACCCACAGGCAGAATACCATCAAGGAAAGCACCAACCTATGTTGGAAGTGATTTGGAATTCAGGGTCCTGGGGTTTCCTCTATTGTTAACCCACCAGTCAATGAAAAGTAATGTTTTCCCTTTAGAAGCCTTTTCCTGGTCAATTGAAGAGTTGTGGATGGAGAAATCGATGTACTTTTCTGGGACTTGGGAGTGTGTGTGGATGGGGAGTGAGAGGGAGCACCTCTTCAGGTAATGTCTCTTGTATCTAGTACTCAGATCACAGTTAGACCCCTGACCCCAGATGTGGAAACCCAGATACCATCTAATCTACAGGTGACCTCCCATCTACTGTAACATAGTTCAGGACATTTAAGGAGCTTGCTGAAAGTCACTCTGCTGATCAGTGGCTGACTCCCAGACCTGCATTCTTTCCCCACACCAGTGAGGGGCAATGCTTGCACCTTCTATCATAGACAGTCCAGAAATCAGGATGACAGGGAAAGGACCTACACCCTCAGCTCATTCCCTAACCTAGGTTCCCTTTCTTCCTCTCCTTCCTGCCTAGTGGATCCTTGGTCCTATACCTAACACCTGTTAAGTAACCCTTGTACCTGGAGGTTTTTAGGCTCCTGGTGAGGAGGTCTGGACTTTGTTTGGGAAATAAGGCCTCTTCCTGCTGTGAGTGCCAGGTCTGCCTTCATCCTGGGAGAGAGCAGGGCTCTGATGTCCCTGGCTGATGGCCATGTCGCTGTGTTTCATGCTCTTGCTCGCCTCCCTGAGTCTGTCCGAGTCTGAGAATTGGGACATGAGGAGACTTGGCTCACATTGGGATCTGCTGGCATCATTCAGTGTCTGGGGAAGGATGTCAGTGATTTGGCAGGGCTGGGGACTGTGGGAGCCCCTCCGTGAATGCGTCACCACACGAGCCGTTTCTGACTGCAAAGGTATGGTTTGGGAGTCAGATGTGTTTGGTTTGTAGGGTTTTCAGATCTGACATGCAGGAAGATATTGGCTTCCAGCCTCAACCTGGGCTAGAGTGAGAGAAGCAAGAGGACCTGCCCCAGTGTTCAGACTCTAACTTCCAGGTGTTTTTAGCCAGAATATCTGAAGTGCTTCCCTCGGGAAAGTGATAGCCTTAGTCTTTGAGAAAGGCTGAAAGAATGTTATACATCTAAAGAAGCTTCTACAAATCCCAGAATCATAGACAAGACATTTGTGGATTTCACTGAAATAATTTAAAGTAAAAACCAAAGTCAATGAGCAGGTGACAATGAGCAGACTTTAAGTTTGAGAAAGTCAAGCCTTCCTAGACCTGAGACCCAAAGTCTCACTGTCTCAAAGCCTGAGTTAACTATGCTGATTCATTTTTTACTTTGGCCTTTTAAAAATGTATAATACAATTTTTAAAGTATGTAATATTAAAACAGTTCATTGTTTTTGCCCAGATTCCCAATTTTATTGCTAGTTTTTCAGTAGAAAAGTCATAATAGAAAATGAGAAGTTTATTAATCTTTTGCTCCATTGAGTCTAGGTATAAGGGAGAATTTATAGTGATCTCCGGGCATTTTCCTGTGGTGATCATCCTTCATGATTTCTTAAGAGCTAATGGTGGTCTTCCATGATCTTACTCCTTTCAGCCCTTTTAACAGTTTTATAAACACCTACATTTTTGCATACGATGATTTCCTGCTTGATATACCTGGTGTGATTTCTTTTCTTGTTCAGCTCCCGGCCTGGCTGATTCATCATTTGGTACTGCAAAGGCTCCCAGAAAGCAGATCTTTGAAGATGAGAAGATGAGTTGGTTATCTGTGCAGGTTAGGTTTGGAACTAGTGATGATTTCCTTGTCAATATAAAATGGAATACTGATAATGTGTGGCCTATGGTGACAAAAAGTTTTTTTTAAGTCACCTGAAGATGCCTGGAATAAAGTCCCTATGAGGGATTGGCAGGCTAAATGATGACTGCTGTAGAATATCATGGTGGACTGCGGAGTGTGAGAATTGCAAGGGTGGTCATGGTGGTGGGGTGGTGGCTAGCTATTTCTGATTGCATAGGAACAACAACAAAAAAAACCATCTCAGGATATAAGTCATGGTCAGTGAATCAGAGTGCTTCTGAAACTGCCTTGAAATAATTGCCTTGTAGCTTAATGTGTCATAAAGTTTGATCATGAAGTTGTGGATAATAGCGCAATATAATTCACAGCCATACCAAGTTTCATGTGAAAGTGAGGACATTGTTTAACAGAATGAGACACTGAGAATTTGTATGGGGACATTTGGGTAGATTCAGTTGAATCAGAGTGGCTTAATCCTATTTCCTAAATCTCTTTGTAACTATTTTGTCATTGTTCTCCATTGTTCTCTGAGAGAGCTACCTTCCATTTGCTCAAGCACCTTGTGAGGGGATGCTAAATCTCCTTAAGACATATTATCAGCATCCCTCATTGCCTTCAGATCCAAAATTAAGTCAGATCTTAGCATGCCCAAGAGGGATGAGAACAAAGTATGACCTAGGAGGAAAAAGCAAATGTACAAGAAGAACTACAAGGTGACAGACTTTGGAGGAAGCTATGTAATGCTGGATTGAGCCAAATTTATCAAGATGTATGTACTTACCAGAGATTCTTGATCTAGTCTGTTAACCTAGAGCCTGAGAGCAGCTTGGAGAGAGTCTAGTAGTTTTTTTTTTTTTTTTTTTACTTAAACCTGGCCTGCATTAAAGAAACCGAGATGTCAAAACTCCCTTGGCATACTGTAGACCAAAGAATCCAAACGCTTAAAAATTTAGAAATGTTGGAATGGATTTATCATGTGCAGTCCACTCACCCATCCCCTTATGGGAGGTTCACACAGACATCCTTTTTTGTAAAAAGTTGTTGAGAAATATTGTACATTGGTGAGGGAAGTACCAGTATTCTTGTAAAACTTTGTGATGCAAGACAGGAGTTGATGTAGGGAGAGATTGCCATTGCAAAGGCTTTCTTGATTTTACTGGGGATGATAGGATTCTAGAGTGGCAAATGCCAAGGGCTGTATTTAACCTCCAGAAACAAGGTGGTTTTGGTTACTGAAACTGGCAGTAATACTAGAGTGGTCATCAGAATCCCACATTTATCATTGTACTTACATTGTCTATTGATGTATCATGGTGAACCTAGGGGTGAATAGATGAATAACCAGTGAAAGCTTGACTTGATCTGTGTGGAAAAAATATTTTTAGAGCTGATGAACAAACACTTGAACTGGGGCATAACAAATGGAAAGTCACAGATTCAATACCTGTGGGAATTAGGTGCTTCAGAAAGAAATGATACCCTTTGGGGACCACCCTGCTAACTACAAATATTACACCTAAACTGCAGGGAAAACATGTAAATAATTCATTGTGGATTTGCAAAGCCAATCCTTTAGAATATCCTGTGACCCCCATAGAGCCAGTACTGAGCACAAACAGGTGCTTATTAATGCTTAGGACCTAAATTGGGTTGCATTCATAGATCTGTGAGGGTGGTGGTTGCTAACTCTTGAGTTCTTGATGGCCATCTCATCCACTTGTTAACTTTTAAAGGTCACAGACTCATTGAGAATTTGATAAAGACAATGCATAGATTTTTCAGAAAAAAGAATGCATATTTACACAATGTACTCAATTTCTGGGACTTTGCAGACTCTCTGAGACTGTGGGTTCAAATCTCCTGATATACAGACAACCCAATAGCCAAAAAGAACAGTAGAAAAATATTACAAACAGAAAAGGAAATCCACATGGTAAAAAAAATATGAAAAGATTTCACACCTACTAAAAACAAGAGTAATGTAAATTATACTGAGATACTACTTTTTGGTGATGATTTGGTGATGATTATATGTTATGTGAAAAATTGTGCTTATGAGACTGAAAAACAGAAATGCCTACTTTTTTTAGTGGAAGTGCAAATTGATTCAATGTTTATGGAGGGTAATTTGACAATGTTTATCAAATTAAAAATGTATGCACTCTTTGACCCAGTAATTTTATTTCTGTACATTTATCCTGCAGATATGTTTACACATGTAATTAATGATGTTTTTTATAAGATTGCTCACTGCAGCATTGATAGTGATAGTTGAAAATTGAAAACAGTCTAAATATAAATGATTGGTGACTATTTATTCATTTGTTAATTAAAAAACAACATTAGATTTTACAATGGATATTATATAGCTCTACAAAGAACAAGAACACTTTATGTACTCATTTGAAATGATTACTAAGCTATACTGTAGTGAAAAAAAGCATGAGACACAACTGTGTAATGACCGGAAATATACATACACACACTGAGAATCTGGTGTAACATCACTGTTTTACTTAGGCATTCCAGAGAGGGAAAATGACTTGCCTGAATCTCCCAGCTGATGAGAGGCAGAGCTGGGACTTGAACCCAAGGCCTCTGACTTCAAATCCCTCTTTTTTTTCATTTAATAGCTTGGCGCTCAAGAGAGATGCCTTGCAGAGTTGATTGAATGTGTGGCATGTAGCCTGATATCAGCTCCCACCTCTTGCTCTGGGTCTTTCTGGGGAAGGTGTGAGGATTATATCATCAAATGGGAGGGAAAATAAAACTCACGATGGCCTGCAAGCAGTTCCAGTCATCTTTTGTCTTCCAGAGGGAGCCATGGCTATCTGGTGGCCAGTTCCAGACCCTTGGCCTTATGGACATAGACCTGATAGATCAGCACCTGACAGGAGGTTGAGGCCAGGACTTTTTTCAGCTTGGGAGATTCATGGGCCTCAGAGAGATGGACCTGAGGCAGAGAGAAGCCAGAACAGCAGGGGCCTCAGTCCTTGGGCCACAGTCACGTCCCAGGTTTAGCATGAGCACTTGAGGAAGAGTGAAAAAGAAGGGGAAGGGGGGCGGGGAGAGAGAGCGAGAGAGAGAAGGAAGAAGGAGAAGAGGAGAGGGTGAAGGAAAAGGAGGAGAGGAGGAGGGAGGGAGTAGAAGGAGAGAGATGCAGATTACATTATGTGTGTGTGTAAAGTGAAGGGGTCCACCGTAAGCCTGCTCTTCTGAGTTTAGGCAGAAAAAAAGCAAACATTCTCCCGAGTACAGAATGAGGCATATAATCATTTCACCGTGTGTACAGAATTTTCAGTTACATAATGACTAAAAGCAGATAAAGATCCAGCCAAGAGAACAGCAAACCATGGACATGATGCTCATAAAAGCCCTTCGCCAGTCTCAGGGCTTGGCTGCCAACCTGCTCTGGGTGATGGGGTGGACAGAGCCAGGCGTGAGGAGCCCTCCAAGAGCCCGGAGGGGGAGGTGGTGTTGGGGGAAACAGCAAGGAAGGCCAACTGTTGGGTGCCAAGAACAGCAGGTTGCAATGCTTAATGTCCATGCTCATGCCAGTGTGCTTAGGAACTGTTGTTATTTTTATGAGAAAAATGCAGAAAGGCTAATCTGTCTATTTATGTCTGTCTGGAAACATGTAATTACCAAAGGGTTGTTCTGGTGCCAGGATCCAGTTGCGGCTCTTCCTCTCCCATGATGTCTTTGGGAGGCTGGGCCTGATGCCCCAGTTCAGCTCTGCTAGGGGCCTGCCAAGGCTTTTGAACACCAGTGGGATGGATGGACAGACAGACAGAGAAAAGTGTACCTGGGAAAACTACACTGATTGGGTCAAATGCTTTTACCCATTTTAGCTTTTTGGCAATTAGTAATTTGAGGATGTGTTCATTGAATCTATGACTGCTGTGAAATGCAGAACCTATCATCCATCCATCTCTCTGTCCATTCATCCATCTGTCTATCAGTCTTTTGAGCAAACATGTCATGCTAGTCATTTTGTTGACACAGAGATAAATAAGCCATGGTCTCTTCACTCAAAAGACTTAATATGTGGGAGAAGATAGAACTACCAAACATTAAGCCCAATGAAGGATCACAGATGCTATAACAACCTCTACACAGGTACAGTGAGGCGAGGAAGGGGATGGGAAGTCAGAAAAAGCTTCAGAGAGCAGGTGACCCTCCAATTGGATTCTGACAGCGGAGGACATTTTTGCCTTGTAGGCCCAGAAAACTCCTGCAGCCTCTCCAGGACTCCAGAGGATGTCTTGGGGTAGCCTTTACCCTCTTGGAGTGGATCTTGAAATGTAACAGAAGTCCATACTTTGCAACAGCTGGGGCAAGGTGCTAAGGCAGGGGTGATCTCCACCTGGTGTCGAGTACTCTTCGGAACCTGATTCCAAGCTGCTGTGTCTATTTTTTCCCCTGCTGTTCCCCTGTAGTCCCACACTGGGCCCTTTAGGCTCTTTCCTGAGCTTGCCCAGCAGGTTTCTGCTTTCTTGCCTTTGCCCCTTTGAGGTTCTGCTTGAGACCTGGAGTGCTGCCTTCCTGGAGGGCTGAGTGAGCGAATGCACTGGGTAGCAAGGAGAACCTTCTTAGCACAGCAGTGTGTGTATTGAGGAGCTGTGTGTAGGAAGGTCAGGGGCTTTGGGGGCAAGTGTAGGCTGAGAAGGTGGTGGTGTTAGGAAAGGGGTAAGGCCAGCCTAGGGTTTATTGATTGGACAAAGATGGTAGCAGACATGTCACCCACCTTCTATGCCCTAGTTCTGAGGTCCCTCACCCAGTTGAGAACATCATCAGATACAGGAAGGTAGGTCAGACAAGGTCGTGTAACTCTATGTCTTCCAAGTTCTGGGGAATTCTAAATCTGTAGTTCTGATATTTCCCCATCTTGGAGGAATTGTTTTTTCCCAGTGTTATTCCCTGGGCTATTGGAAGTAGGTACCAATGGTTCTTAGGAGCCTTTTAATAGATTGAGCCAATTTCTTGGTAGCGTGGGGCCGTGTTTCTGGAGGGGAGAGGCATTGGCTAAGGAGGGCAGTTGGCTCTCTAGCTGGGGCCAGCTGGGCTGCAGCAATCGGCCCTAGGCCTGGCTCTTTCCAACTAACCACAGCCTAATACCCAGGCCAGCAGGGGCTATGTTGTCTGGAGCTGCAGAGGGCTTATGATGTCACTCTTGCAGATGTGGTGATGCAGCTGCCTTGGACGTTCTTGGTGCTCCATTGGCACTGAACTGGCAGGCAGGATGGAGCCCTGAGGGTGGGAGAGATGGGGTAAGTTTTTCATTAAGCTGGTGGAGTAAACTGTGTGAATGTCTGAATGATGAATCCATTCTTTGTGGAGCTTTGTCTCTGGGGACCAGAAAGTGAATGCTGGACTGGAGGGTGGTTTCAAGACAGGCAGGAACAAATGGACAGGAAGTGATATGGTCTGGGATATGGTATGGTCTGGAATATGAAATATGGTCTGGGGAGGATAAGTCTTGAGTTTCTGGTCTACTGAGTCTTTGATTTAATCACCTTCATATTCATAGGTAATATTTATTGAGCACCCATCAACCATGGGCCAGAACTCATGCTAAGAACTTTATAGTGGTTGTATGTTTTCATCATCACAGTGGCCCTTGGGGTGAGTACTAATTTTGTCCCCAATTTATAGAAGAAACTCAGGATTATACAGTAAGGACTCAGATCCTCATTCATCTGACCCTGACTCCATCTGAGCTTTTGGCTACTCTGCACATGGCCTCTCAGAGGAAGGTCTGTGGGGTCTACTGTTAGCATTGTGGTGCCTCTGAGTCCAACATCTGCTCAGCAGCAGGAGGGTGGAAGCTTGCTTGAGGACTGGATTTGGGGGGCCCTTGAGACCTGGGACCCCCCCCTTTTGGGGGCCCTCCCAGAGGGAGGGTGGATATTGCTCTCCCTGATGTTGGAGGACTTGCAGGAGCCTGGGTGGTAGGGGATCTGGCTGGAGGTAGGCGTGGGGCAGGATATTGGCCTGGAGTGGCTCTGTGACCTAGACCTTTGGGGGCTGAGAGCTTTTCAGTTCACCTCACCTGGAAAGTCAGCACTAGCACAAAAGGTCCTATCTGCCCCTTGAGGTGGGACTTCAGGATCAAGCTTTGGATTCTCTCTGCCAGGGATATTCAGAAGCCCAGCATTTTTGCTGCGTCCTGGAAGACTTCATAGTAATAGTAATAATAATTATTATTATTATTATAAATATTTTATTATTATTTTACAATGACCATTGGGCCTGAATTAGCCCTACTTCTGGGTTTTTGGACCCAGGCTGTATGGATGCTACTCTGGTATGCTTCTGAATATCAGAGCAGTTTCCAGACTGTGCACTTTGAGAGCTCACCTATTGGGGGTCAGGTATGTGTTGAGAACAAAGAAAGGCAGTCCAGGGAGAAGGCAGGTGTGTGGCCTTTATACTTAGATTTCAATATGTTAATCTGCTACTCACCATCTCACTATCAATGCTACCTTGGCTTGGGTATTCAGTTTCTTGGAACCTCAGTTTTCTCATCTGTTAAATGGGAATTCTTCCTGAAGGGGTTTTTGTCAGGCTCAAATGATGGCACACGGTTGGTATTTAGTGGTAGCTTATTGGTTTTGTTAGTCTCATTTTTTGGAACAGTATCTTGGGCTGTTAAGGGGAAACTGTCCTTAGACGTCAGGCCATCTTCTTCCATGTGAAATCTGGGTTTTCTCTCCCAGCAGCACTTGCATGTGGTGGAGTGTGAGGACAGAACAGGACAGTTCCTTCCTGCTGGTCCATGTCCAGCACTTATATCATGAGGGAGAATGGTGCTTGTGAGAGGGTCACGGGGCTATCACGAGGCGCTGGCTGGAGGCATTGTTGAAAAGCCCACGTTCTGTCGGGGAGAAAGAGAGCAGGAGCAGCGCTAAGCTTGCCTAATAACTCTTCAGATCTTGGGGCTGTTATTAGTTATGTACTTTTTCCTTAGAGAGGGAAAGGACATTGAATGTGCCAGAGCACTGTCATGAGCAGACCGAGATTTATCGCCCTCTCTGTTTTCTGGGTTTCCCCTTGCCCTTGTCCAGCCTCGGGGAGGAGCACAGGGCCTGCCGAACCGCCTGCGGCTTGCAGCTCGTGCATTTGGACAGGGTCAAGGCAACACTTTCAGCTCTGGGGCATGCACAGACCAAGTGCTTTTGACCAGCTTTTCCCCAAACTCTGTTTAAATATCCACCGAGCTCAGCTGGCCTGGCCCTTGGAACCAGCCATTGTGCTCTTGGTGACTCACTCATGCCAAACCTCCCCTGGAAATTCTGGATAAAGTGGGTTCCAGAGACATTTTCAATTTTATTTCCAGTGGTAAAACATTTGGTGTTTGCTTCATGCCTCCCTCAAATCCCTGGCTCCCCAGTAGAAACTGCCTCCTGCTAGTGAGGGGCAAAGGTGGGCAGGATTTCTTACCAGGGCTGGGCCTCAGTTTTCTTAACTGTTAACTGGGAATTCTTCCTGGAGGGGCTGTAGTGGGCTGTGTCTAATTCATTCCTGTATCCCTGTGCTTAGCAGTATATACCAGGGACTAGTAGGATATACCAGGGTCTTGTTCTTTGTCCCTGGAATGTCCATCATTTTTCCACTCAAGATCTCACTTAGAGTCACACAACTTAGAAAGGGTGGAGTGGGACCAGTACTGAGCTTCTGGCCTTGCCTCCTGCTTAGAATCCTCTTTCCTGGTCTTTTTTCCTCCCTCACTCCGTGGACCCTAGCAACCTAGGGCCTCTCCTCCTGGTGCCTCAAGGCATCTGGTTTGTACAGCTCTCATAATCCAAGCCCAATCGTGTGTATCTTCATCTCAGCTCCATTAGCCTGGGGATTCCTTGAGCACAGGGCCTGATTTGATCAGTTCTTTTCTCCCCAGCCCTTCTTCCTTCAAGATCCTTCTTTTTTGTGGATCCCTTTTTGCTAAAATAAGGCCCTAGGGAGAGAAGTATATATGAGTGTGAGGAGACACTACTAGGCAGATGTCTGACTCCAGAAAGCATCCACAGGAGCCCTGGTTGTGTCCTCTGAGGCTCCAAACAGGTGTCATCTCTTGCTCGACTTAGGTAACTGTTCGTGGGACTCCAGTTTCCAGGAAGGGTCTATGGAAAAAGTTTTTCTTTGGCGTCTGGGAGGGCCACAGCTTCTGCTTCTAACAAACGGGGCCAGTGGCAGATGATCCTTCTAAGAGTAGCTTGGACACAGTGGGTGTGCTGTTCCTGAGTCACTCTCTCTCTGGTCCATGAGGACTGTTTTGCTGTCTATCATAGGACCTCCCTTAGTGCAGGATTTGGGGGAAGGACTCTTAGACGCCAGCTTCAAGCTTTCCACAGCATTTCTTTAATTCTCTCAATTGTACTTCATCTCTATGACACCCCTATGAAGTTGAGGGCATCTTGGCCCAGGACAGGCAGGTTAGTGATCTAAGGCCTACACAAGTGGGGAGCAGGGAAGCTGGTCCAGAGCTCTACCTTCCCACAATGTATTGCTCCTACCAGAGTTGCCCAGAGGCTGAGGAACCATGGGGCCCTAGGAAATGCCCCCCTTGCAGCCAGACCCTGCATCTGTACAAAGGCAGACCACGTCTGCTTCCTTCCTCGACTTCTCTTCCTTCTGAACTTCCTCTCTGATTCTCAGTTCTCTTTAGATTCTGGTTTCTTGTTTGCCCCTCCAGTGTCTCTTTATCAGGTTTCAAGGTTCAGAAAGAGCAACACGGTTAGTAAGTTGTTTGGAAGCGCTGTGGGACTTGTGTGGCTCAAGCCGGATGCCCTCGCCCAACGTGAGCCCCCACACCCCCAGCCCACATTCTGAGTGGTTGAAATCAGTGTGGGTCAGGGCGACATCTCTCGTGACCTCTTCTTCTGCTTTGCAAAAGCCTCGAGGAGAGCACGTCCCAGGGGCTGGGGTTGAGAGTTCACGTCCTCCCTAGGGTCCTCTGTCTTAGGTCAGTCTGTCCTCCCTAAGACCCTCTTTCTCAGGAAGCTCCTGTTAATATGTTCCATTTCTTGTATCAAACAACTGTCTTGCAAACAGTGTTGTTGGTAATTCATAGGAACGGCTGTTATTTTTGGAGGCTGGAGCCTCCGAAGACTAGCCTAACACCGGCTGCTTTTTTTTCCCCCCTTTTCAGCTTTCCTCATATTATTGTAAAAATTACAGAAAAATATTTGGCTCGTCATGTTCAACAATATATATGGCTGATTCCCCGTCATTGTGCTAATCCTAGAAAAATAAACCTTTTGGCATCTTGCAGATTTTCCTTGGGTGGAGGGGAACACAGGCTCCCCTGTGTTCCGAGAGTCATAGCACTGTGCCTAGGAAGGTACAGGCATGATTAATTAGACTGGGTCAGTGTTAAAATGTTGTAGTGTCTTGGTTATGGCTGAGGGTGGTGATGGTGTCAGAGCTGTACACAGTTCTCAGAGATGGGGACGCTGGGATAGTTGATGGCCTTGAAGACTCAGATTTGGGGTTGGAATGGGGGGATCCAGGTGGGTTGGGAAATGCAGTTGGACTTATTTGAGCAGGAGGAGAGGAGTCTGGCTTGCTAGGCCCCTGAAGATGCAAGGTTGTCAGTGATAACAAGGTCTCTGGGGCTGGTCCACTGGGCAGAAGGCACACTATATAAGGACTTTTGCTGAAACCTGAGGCAGTCTCACCTTGCTTCTTTTATCGAGGCTGTGAGGTAAGCAGCACAGGTGCGACCATGTCCATTTTATAGATGAGAAAATAGAGACTCAGGAAGGAAGAGTGACTTGCCTAAAGCCCCAGAGGAACTTGGGGATCAAGCAGAGGAGGAAGAGTGGCCTCATGATTTCGAGGGCAGCATTCCTTCCTCCTCACATCTTACCACTTTTCTGTAGACCTGACCATGTAGACTCCATAAATCGAGTGTTTTGCCCCATTTTCTCTACTCTTGAAGGCACCAGCAGACAGCTGTGTCCTGGTGCAGTTGACTCTCCTAGCAGGTCCCATTCTCCTTTTAACATTTGCTCTGCCCACGAATGAACTGGCATCTTCTTTAGGTGACAGGTACCCCTACTGCCAAAGCCTGGGCCATCCACAGTCACCCCTGGACGTGGTGGGAGATTGGCCCTTTGAAGCCTGCAGTCCAGCCTTTTCCCACTGAAGCCTAGAAACATAACTCTTATTTCCTGGCTGCTGGGTCTGTCCCTTTGAAGGCAAAATTGCTGTTTTCCTCCTAGAGAATCATCTGAACCGAAGCTGTATTTTAGTTTATTGACTTGGCTTGAACATAAAACCACAGGTGGGGAAAACACAACCTTCCCAGCTCAGGGCCCATTCCTTTGGGAAAATGGGGAAGGAAAAACTGGTCTTTTCATGGTGACTATCCTTCTGCCATGAAGGAAGGTATTGCCAGGCCTAGAAACTGACCCAGACTTTCCTTGGAGCTATTAGTGGCTCAGAAAATTGCAAGAGTTTCCTTCAATTGGCTGTAATGTTCCTTGGAATTTACAGTCTGGTATGGTCCCCAGAGCACTGTTCTCTTGCAGGATCCCCACATGTGATCCCCACATTGTCCAGGGGAGCCAAGGATGGGCACAATGGTCCTCTCCCTAATTGTCTGTAGGATTGCGTAGGCGTCAGCACTGTGTGCTCTCAAGGATCTGGGAGTTCTGAACTTGACTTCCAATCCAGTTGGTCAGTTCTAATTTTTGTTTTGGTTTTTGTGGCAATAGGCAGAGCTCAGTCACTGAGTTAGAAAGAGGCTTAATGGTGGGGAGTGAGGAATGCTGTGGGGACATCTATTTGTTTTTAATCCACCTCTCAGTCATTTATCTATGCATTCATTCATGTTGTCTTTCCTTTCTTCCCTCCTTCCCTTTTTCCATTTATTAATCATCCATCCACCCATCTCCATTTTTAAGAGCTATTTCTGACCAGCTGGCAATGATACACACTAGTTCACAGAATATATGTACTCAACAATATCTATTACTTAAATAACTTCAAAACATGTGATCTTAATTTCCTTACTTTTTAGGTCTCATTTTTCTAAAGCATAAATTTGAACTCAGAAAGGAATTGACCATGTTTTCTTGTCATTTCTTGACCATTTTGTCTTTTAGCAGAGCCTTACAAATGGTTCTTGGCTGACAATCATTTCTACTTTAGTTTACAGGTTGTTTTGTACTTCCTTCTGAATTCTAAGCTTGGCTGCAGGCCTTAACCTGACTGGCTGTCTGATGACCCTCAGTCCCTCAGACACACTCTGAATTCCCATCATAATGTCCTACTTGGGCCGGGTATGGTGGCTCACCCCTATAATCCAGCACTTTGGGAGGCCGAGGTGAGAGGATTGCCTAAGCTCACAGGTTCGAGACCAACCTGGACAACTTGGTGAGACCTCATTTCTACACAAAAACAACAAAAAAAATTAGCCAGGTGTGGTGGCACGTGCCTGTAGTTCCAGCTACTTGGAAGGCTGAAATGGAAGGATCACCAGAGCCCAGCAGGGCTGGGCTGGCCGTGAATATGTCATTGCGCTCCAGCCTGGGCAACAGAATGAGACTCCAGCTCAAAAAAAAAAATGATAATAATAATGTCCTACTTATAGTACCTGGAACACTACATACTCTTATGTGTCCATAGCTTTACACATGCTGTGTATACTACCTGGAATGCCCTAATTTAACTTATTCACATACTGAGCTCCTGTCCACTTTTCAAACATCATCTTGGATGCTGCCTCCTCCGTGAAGCCTTCCCTGACACCTCCAGGCAGTATCAGAGTAACCTTTGTGTCCTTATTGTTCTTGTCACACTGTACTCAGTTATCTGCGAGCTTCTTGAGGATAGAAGGTGGGTCTTGGTCTTTTTTTTAAAACTCTCTCTCATTTATAATAAATCTTATAGACTAAAAGCAAGCCAATTCTACTGGAGACAGAGAAGATAATGAATCTCAATACACATTTTATTTTTAAATCCCAAAACACGTTCTATGCAGTTTGTTGCATTGGGTCTAATGTTATCTGGCAAGTGCACTGAGTATGTGTGTGTACCCCTGTGGGTCCTGGGAAGGCTCTGAGGCTAAGGTCTTTCTCTTGATCCTCAATGATTTTACTGCCAGGGAATTAAAGCTGTGGCTAACCAGAATGTGAGTATTTCTGAATTTTAGCCAGAAATTTAAATGGACAGCACATGCATGAAGAGTAGTATCTAAGATTTCTAGATTTTGGTGATGATAGAAACCAAAGAAAGGCTACTAGAGAGCCCTTGGCTTACCCCACACTTCCTTATACTCAAATTGGCACCTTAAAGGACTCTGGATGGATTGGAGCCCTGGTGGAAACAAATGGAGGTAACCAGGAGAGTTTAATGGAGGGAGTATTTTCAAAGTGTAAGAAGGACAAGGACCATGAACAAGGGATGATGATGCACCTGAGGAAGACAACAGGAGGACCCAGGGTGGGAGGGTGGGCAGGTGTCACAGCTGTACCTGTAGTTGTAGCTAAGATGTGCAGGGGAGTCTGCCTGTGAAGAGCTGGGTAGTACCCTGATCTTACTCACCTCCCACCCTCTCCTTTAGGGATAGCACCTTCCTGTTGGTCAAACCCAACTGGAGACCAATGGGTAAAGGAGCCCATTTATGCAGCCCCAGGTGAGCCTCCAGGACACAGAGCAGAGTGGAGGGTGGGTCTGAAGGGACAGACAGAATATCACGCATGAGCTCTGTGCACCCGGGCAGCGCCCACCTGGCCACCTGCACATCGGCATGCCATCTGCAAATGAACAGGCTTACTCCCAAGGACCATCTGTACCCCAGCAGGGCCCTTATGACCAGGGTTTGCATTGATTTCCAGGTGGGTCCATGTAGGGCTTTGAAGAGTGGGGTCTTGTGTAGCTTGTAGAGGTCAGCAACCTCCCAGAGGGACACATTACTTGAAGGGATAGGCAGTGCCCATAGGAACTGCTCTTTTTCACTCTTTGCCTTTCCTTAGGAGATGCAGTCATGGGGCTTTGGCCCCAGGAGTTGGTGGGGGTGAGGGGTACAGGGATGGTGGGAGCAGAAGACAGCTGGCCAAATAGATGGAGGCCAGGGGATTTTTTCAACAAAACACCTTGGCATGCTCTGTCATCTACAGGAGCTCATGAATTGCAGGAGAATGAACTTCTCTCACCCTGGACTGAAAGGAGGGGCTGAAAGGAGAGAAATTGTGTAATTTAGTTGAGGAATAGAAGCTCTGATGCTAGACCTGGGCTTACATCTTGGCTCCAACACTTAGCTTTGCTCAAGTGCTTAACCTCTCAGAGCCTCAGTTTCCATAGCTTTAAAATAAGGATGATGAGTCTGACTTTGCAGGCTTATGGAAGGATTTGAGAAAGACATACAATGCCTACTCCATTCCTGACACATGGATTTATTTCAAATATTAAATACTCCTTTGAGTAAAACTAGCCACCCAATAATGTGCTTACTTGGAAACATCTTTGCTTTTGGCCTCTCCTAGGTAAGTGACCTTGGGAGAAACAAGGGCAGCTCAAGAGTCCTGACAATGTTCAGGCCCCAAATGGACTTATTTTGAACTTTCCCACAAGGCACACTTACTAGAAAAAGTTGCGGAAAATTCGATGCTCAGTTTACAGTCCCAAGAACATGAAAAAGCTCTTCTGCCAGTTAAAAAAAAAAAAGATGGATGTTGTTTCTGGGAGAAGGAATGTCGTACAGTGGCTCAGGAGGAGACGGTGAGTCAGACATGCTGAGAGCCGGGCCAGGCTGTCCCCTCGGTCTGGCCCCTGTGAGTCAGTGCTGCCCACGAGGCCTGGCGGGCAGTGGGCCCAGCAGGCCGCAGAACCAGGTGTGGTCCTCCTTTTGTGGAACAGCAGCTGCGCCGTCCTATTACCCTCTCGGGGGACATTGGAGAATGCGTTCCAATGTCAGTATTGCCAGGTGTGGCCAACTTGGGCAGTTGCTGATATGGTCACGTTCCCTCCCCCAATTTTTTTTTTTGTAAAGGGTCTTGCTTCTAGATCAGACTTTCAGCTTCTCTGCCCAACTTTAATCACATACTCCCACAGCTGTACCAGGAGTTTTTCTTTCACTTTTTAATCTTTGGTGGTGGCCTTTGGTCTGGCAGAGCCAGGATGAAAAATAATGCTCTATTTTGGGGACTTTGAGGGATGAACAGTGAATATACCTGGAGCTGGAAGGCTGTCCTGCCTACTCTTCCAAGGAATCCTGACTGCAGAAAATCAGGATGCAGGAAACCAAACACTGAAATAATGAGAGGAAGAAAGCCCCAGTGGTTGGGTAGCCTCAACAAGACAAGAGGATGTCTTCCCCAGTGGGCCCTGGGTGGTGGGTGGAGCAGGCAGTGTAGGCCCCATTAGGAGATCTGGTTCCAGGCCAAACTTACTAGCGGTGTGGCTTGAATATTGAGGTTGACCTCTCTGATCCCATTGTTCCGCATCTGCAAAATGGGGGATATATTTTTTATTTCACAAAGTTTTGTGAGGATTAAATTCAATAATATAACTTATATAAATGTATATTTAGATCTACATATTTTAAGAATAAATGTAGGATATTACTACTATTAGATAAGGAGAGGAAAGATCAGAGAATAAGTGGCTTGCCTGAGGTCACATGGTTGGAATATAGAGCCAGAACCCAAACATGAGTCTGTTCTTTTTATTGTCTGTGTTGTCTTGCTTTTTTTTTCCATTTGCAAGGAAGTTACTTGCAGAGTGTTTTAATTAGCTGGTTGTCTTGCTCAGAGTGGGTCTTTGTGGGTTAGTGGGGATCTTGGCTTCTCTGGCATGCAGTTCTAAGCAGTGGGCAGGTGCTGGCGTGGCCTCCTAGAGGCCTGTGGTGGGCAGAGGGCGCTGTGACTCTGGGAGAGGCTGCACCACAGAGGCTGATTTCAGCTGTGAGGGTTGCCCTGCCCATTCCCAGGGCCCCACAGCTGGGATCTGCTGGGATCTACTGATGTCTGTGTCTGCCTAAAGGCAGGTTTGAAAACTCTCAGCTTGGAGTGTTGCCCCTAGGGCAGCCTCAGCCATTCACTTAGCATCAAATGGAGATAACTGGAAGGGCTGCCAGGAGCCCTGGGGGCTGGGTGGCTCCTTGGAGGCATGTTGCTGGGTGGGCAGGGGGTTCAGAGTGTGCTCCAGGCAGGGTCCCTGCAGTCTCCAGGGTCAGGTGGGAGCACTTGCACTTCCATAAGCACTGCAGGTGAACAACTTGGGGCAGGGGCAACCTTGAGAGTGGGAGGGGAAAGGATGTGGGGGATGAGGAATAAACCACCAGGCTTCCCTAGGCTTAAGGCAGTGTGCTTTCTTCCCAGAATTGGGACAAATTTCTGTCCTTGGTGCATGCATAGCCTCCTTTACAACACAGGCTGCCCCTCTGTCCTTCCTCCAGGCTTTGGCTCTGCAGGGGGCCCTTATTTGGATTGCTCTCTGCGCTCCTTCCCAATCTACATCCTGC
This sequence comes from Tarsius wallacei, assembly GCA_963574415.1. NCBI lineage: Eukaryota > Metazoa > Chordata > Mammalia > Primates > Tarsiidae > Tarsius > Tarsius wallacei. The sequence continues at coordinate 24,774 of CAUYQG010154666.1, forward strand.
AAAGAAGCATGGGCTCTGGAATGAGATGCACCTGGGTTCAAATTCTGTCTTTGACATTAACAGACTAGGCAACCAGGAAACTTATCAGAACCTCAATTTCCTTATCGGTAAAATGAGATTCCTACTTCCTACCCTCTAGGGTTTTGGTAAGAACGAGAGGTAATGTGTGCATGGTGCCTAGTACATAGTAGTCACACAATAAACAGTAGATGTTATTTTTATCATCCAAGGCCCAATCCTGCTTCCCCATGAGCTCCTCTAAACTAACCCATACCACCTCGCCCCTCAGACCTGCCTTCACTGACTCAGGGCTGCAGGACTCTGCCCTTGGTCATGGCTTATTGCTACTGTTCCTGACTTCTCTTTGTTGTGTCTCTTCCAGAAACCTCTGCTTCCTTCCATCATAGTACCTACTACGCTGTGTTGGGCTCCTTGACTTTTGGTACCAGTGTGGGAGTGACTTTATTTGTGTCATTTGGAGTGGCTCTGTGGGTCAGGAGAGGCCCAGCTCTCTGCTCTGTTGTAAAAATGTGTTCGGTGGAGGGGGGTGCACAAATAAATATGTCCTCCATGGAGGTGGTTTTCCAAATGGCATCCGGGTCATTTATGATCACAGAACCCCAGTGATCAGAGCAGGGGGCATTTCAGAATCTGGCTGATCCTTATTCTCAGGATCTTTAGAGAAAGAGAGGGAACTGAGTGAGGTGGTCTCCAGCCCTGTCCCCACCCCTGTGTCAAGCAGGGCACTTCTGGTTTGTAATGGGAGTTTGAGGATCCATGTGACTGTTGGAAGCCAGTGATCCACTCAATCAGAGGTCGGAGTGGGTGAGGACCAGTCTATAACAACTCATAATGAATCAGTACAGTACCAGGGCTAGAGCCCAGCTCAAACTGTATCACCTGTTATTCTCCCCAGCCCTTTAATTCTTGTGAGATGCCCTTTCCAGTAAATGTGAGTTTGTCAGACAGCTGTACAGGTGAACAGATGCATGGATGAAGCTTCCAGAAAGACTCAGCTTGGGAGTCAAGCAGGCCCAGGCATATGGAGCCAGAGTGAGTCCATCTGGCTACAGATGGAGACCCCCATGTTCTAGCCTCACACTATTTCAGTTCAATTTCATGCACAATCCAGTGGGGTTGAGGTGGGAGAAGTAAGGTGAGTGGATCCACATTTCAGGGGCATCCATGGCCAGTCTGGTGCAGGTGGGTTGGAGTCATAAGAAGGAAGGGACTCTTGAGGAAACATGGGTGAGGAAGGATGCAGCCTGGGTTGCTCCATGCACTTCTGGGTGTTGCTGGCTGGCCCCCTGGAGGATGGAAGACTTAGTCAGTCCCCCTTGTGCTGGTCATCGTGAGAGATGCTATCAGGGCTGCAATGAAGGCTTGGCCTTGCTTCCAGAGGCAGTAACACAGCCAAGGCCAACACGCTGTTACTGACTGGGATCTTGGCATTGCTGCCCTCACACCATAGTGGGGCCCTCAGCCTTTCTCACAGCCTCCTTTCCTTCCCAGGACCAGAGCTTGGTCTTCAGGATTATTGCATTCCATGGTAAAATGTAGTGCTGCTCTGGTGGTTCTGCCAACAGATCTTAGGCATGGGGAGTGTGAAGCCAAAGGCAGATGCACTTTACCCCTGATGGACTGAAAGATCTGGAGTCCTTCCTCACCCATGTTTCCTCAAGAGTCCCTTCCTTGTTATTACTCCAACCCACCTGCACCAGACTGGCCATGGATGCCCCTGAAATGTGGATCCACCCACCTTACTTCTCCCACCTCAACCCCACTGGATTGTGCATGGAATTGAACTGAAATAGTGTGAGGCTAGAACATGGGGGTCTCCATCTGTGGCCAGATGGACTCACTCTGGCTCCATATGCCTGGGCCTGATTGACTCCCAAGCTGAGTCTTTCTGGAAGCTTCATCTCACCTATAAAACTTGTGCTGATCTTGATTCAATCAAATAGACGTGCATTTAGGCTGGCTCTGTATGAGTCACAGTGGGGGCTATGGTGGTAAAAAATGTGGTTTTGCCCTCTTTGATCTGGAGGGGCAGTTTTTTTTTTTTTTGAACCAGAGTCTCTCTTTGTTACCCAGGCTGGAGTGCAGTGACATGCTCATGGCCACCCCAGCGTTAACCTGCTGCTCTCAGGCGATCCTTCCGCCTCAGCCTTCCAAGTAGCTGGACCTACAGGTACACACTACCACGCCCGACAAATTTTTTGATATATTTCATAGAGACGAGGTCTCACCAAGTTGCCCAGGCTGGTCTTGAACCCCTGGGTATAGGCAGTCCTCTCACCTTGGCTTCCCAAAGTGCTGGGATTACAGGCTTGAGCCACCATGCCTAGCCTGGAGGGGTGGATTTAAAGAGAACACAGATTTCTATGGTACAAGGCAGAATTGCATTGCAGCATGCCAGAGACATAGAAACCCAGCATTATGGGTTCTCAGATTGGGAGAAGACCATATCTGCTGAGCTAACCGAGGAAGCCTTCCCATAGCAGATAGCAATTGGAGATGGGACAGGGGTGGGATTCGGGCAGGTGGTTTACCATGGGCTGCAGTAGGGACTGGATGGTAGATGGGTGTGGGGGATGAGAATGGGGTAAGTATGCACTTTCAGCTACCTGATCCCAAGCTACCATTTATAAAATAGCTTACTTTATTGGAAGCTTACTAGGGACAGGTAATGACTCTATGAGGCACTCAATCATAGTACTACCACTTTTTTACAGACAAGGAAATTGAGATTAAGTGAGTTTAACTTGCCCCAAATCCCATGACTGTTAATCTGCACAGCTGAGATTCTAACCCAAATTGATTTGACCCAAAGTCTGTCTTCTTAACCACTCTGCCCAAAGTCCCTTGTAGCTTTAAGATGCTTGCTTATTTTCTTCTTTCTGTGTCCAAAGTCCTTCATAACCTGGCCCTTGCCAGCTTTCCAAGATGCCTTCCATTGCTTTGCAGACACACACTCTGTTTCCATACAACATCTGTGATGTTCTTTCAGATTTTTGCACAACCCTGGGGCAAAACACATGGACCTGAGGAAGAGCTGGAGTTAAAGGGACACATGTCCCCATGTTGTGCCTTGGCTAGTTGTCTTCCTACAGGCTTGATGAGCTCTGGATTTCTCTGTCAGCACCCCCAACCCAGCCCTCATTGAGGTTGGACTTACATTCAGAGCCCCATAGGTTGTTGTGCATGGGTAGGTTAAAGGTGTCATCTCTGTCAGGGGTATTCTGAACATTTCCATGGTTCTGCCCTGACCCCGGGCAGGGAGCACAGTAAGTACTCAGTCAGTATGTGTTGAGTGAAATAATGAGGTGGTGACTTTTTTTGTCCACCATGCTGCCTTCAGAAGTCTCGCTATACAGTAAGTCCCCATATATGAACCTTCATACTTTGAAATTTGAGACACACCTGTTTTTTATGTGTTATTTCACTCCCCAGTTGTCTGTATAGCCTGTTAAATACATACGTACTATATAGCTGATTATGTTAGTTGGGTACCTAGGTTAACTTTGTTGGACTTAAAAAAAGGACTTACAAATGTGCTCTCAGAACAGAGTTTGTTTGTATGTTGGGGGCTCCCTGTACTGGGAACAGGCAAGTCTTCCTTCTGCTGGCTTTCTGCACAGCAAGTTCTATGTGTTTAGTTGGCTTCCCTTTTCCTTGAACAGCTGGGGACCCCTGAGGTGATATTCTCCTTCATTAATAAAGTTTAATTAATTCATTAGTCAACCAACTCATGCAGTTGATATCTACTGACATCTACCATGTGCCCATCCACTCCATAGTGGGTAGTTCCTGCCCTCATCGAGCTTGCATTCCAGTGAAGTTAAGATGCCCCATGGAGTCGTAAATGTCTGCTGGCTGATTTATCCTTATGTAATGTGTTAATTTAGAAAATATTTAAAGCTTCATTGTACGTGTAACCTTTGAACTACCAGGTTATTGGCTCCATTTTAGACAGAACATTTACTCATGTACTAAATCATCAAAACTCTGCAGGGAGACACTTTTCTTATTCAGAAACACTGGACCCTCCCCTAACATCTGTGATTCATACTGCTTGTTTCATGTAAAGCAGGCATTCCTGCTGAGAATTGCAGGATGGTTAGATTTGGCACCAATTGATGTACACGTTAGGGCTAAAACCTCAATACCGCAAGGGCATATAGGGAATATCCATTAGCATATTCATGATTCCTGTGTCTTCTACTTATAAGTCTGCTGTCCAAACTAATGATTTTTCAGCTTTCACGAAACCTGCTAACTTATCAAGGGTTTCTGCTGTAAAATAAGGATGTGTGAGATTCAAAATATCCTAATTATTCTTAGATACTAATATCTTTAGAATTGGTGGACTTTTTTTTTTTTTTGAGTTAGGGTCTCACTCTCCTGCCCAAATTGGAGTGCAGTGGGAGGATCACAGCTCACTGCAGCCTCAAACTCCTGGGCTCAGACAATCCTTCTGCCTCAGCCTCCCAAGTAGCTGGGACTATAGGTGCATACCACCATGCCTGGCAAATTTTTTTGTAGAGATGAGGTCTCACTATGTTGCCCAGGCTGGTCTAGAACTTCTGGGCTTCAGAAAATCTCCCACCTCGGCCTCCCAAAGTGCTGGAATTACAGACGTGAGCCTCCATGCCCAGTCCGGAAATGGTGGGCATTCTTACAATCAGCAAAAGATTGCCAGGAAACAGAAACCCAAATTCACAGCTTGCCTATTGTCCTTCCTTCTCTACTTTTCACAATTGTTTGGTTCTTAACCATGGAGTGCAGAGGTGTGACTATGAAATCAGGATTCTGCTTTTCATGTGTGGTTTGGATAAACTTCCTTCTGGTGTAAAGTCATTATATTTTTAATTTAATTGTCCCCCAAGGCAGCTAAGAGGCGGTGAAAACATCCAAGTTTGACCTTGGTTAGTTGGCTTTGCCTGCTGGAGAACATGAAGCTGAGGCTGAGGCCTGCTTTGGGCCTTGGGCGCAGTGAAGGGTCTCAACATCACGGGGCTTTCCGCTTCTCGATTTGAGCTGTGAAATAGTTCACGGGGCTTTATATGCAGCATTGGGGACCCTTTTTAAAAAGAACAAAAACATCCTCTCTTCCCCTCTCATTTTATTAGTTTGGGCCTGCCTGTATGGAATCGCACATGCCCACCCAGGTGCTGGGCGTACTGCTCAGAGTGGGGTCTCAGCCCCCACCCCCCGGCTGTTGGCTTGAAGCATATCTGGCTCTCTTGTTCTTTCTTGAAGTAGGGCTCCAACATTTTGCAGCTGATGTGTTTGGAGTAAAAATGTTTACAAGCCCAGAGGAACATTAGCAACATTGCAAATGCTTTTTATTAAGACCAAAAATGAAGCTGAATTATAACTGAGTGAATAGAAGAGAGTGTGAAAGTCTTTTATCCCCAGGGCCTTGAGGACTCAGATCTTTCTGTTTTGCTTTCTATATGGCTGGAAGCAGGAGCTTAGTTCCTAATTAGGGAACTAGCTGATGTTAATGCAATTGGGTGTTTAAGAGCTTCAGAGCCATACGATAGATACAAAAGAAATTCTTTGGAAGTTTTGTGGAGAAGACAGTCAAGAGGTGAAAAAGACTTCCTGAAGGAAGCTTTTGACGGGTTTGGAGGATGAAGAGTCCAGCAATCAGCAAAGGGAGATGGTTTTGATGGAGGAAGAAAATTCCAGGCAGAACGACAAGGAAGAGAGCCCGGTGTGGCTATAATGCTGAGTATACGATGGGGGATGAAAGGTTGAAGAAGTGGGTTGAGTGAGATTGTAGAAAGATTTACTAATAAATATATATGAAATTTGAAATGGCAATGGAGAACCATTAGGGTTTTGTATACAAGTCTAGGTTTGAGAAGAACAATTTGTTCTTCTATCTCTTGGGATCTGGAGTACAAAGTGCGCAGGGGGCATGCTAGACTTAATGTCAAGGAATCCCTTCCTAGACACCGAGGTTGGGCCACATGGTCATGGTTGAGTCTACCTGTGTTGAGAAGTTTCTACCATAGCAACGTCTGAACGGTATTCTTTAATATGAGACTTTGGACAAGCTCCCAAAGGGATAAGATAGCCAAACCCAACCAGTGCTGTGGGTGGAATGTATTCAGAGTTATTAACAATGACATTGACATCTTAGTACTTTCCTATACTGTGTAATGACAGCATGTAACACAGTGATGGCTGCTGACATCTCACAGCCTGGGGTGTCTGGGGCAGAGCCTCAGTTTTTGCCTTGTATGTGCCACATGTTGGAGTGTAAGTTGTCCACACATTTGGCTGTAGACATTCTCAGAGTTCATCTACTGTTTCTAGGTTCCAGCTCTTCCATCATATTTGGGTGCATGTAAGAAATAGCAGAAAGACTGAGAGGACAGAGAGACAGATGTGCTGGCCATCTGGAGACTGGCAGGAGAACCCCCTGCTTCAGCCACCTGAAGGGCTTCCAGAGTCCATGTGATAGTTCTAGGAGATGGCCATCTCCTCTGCCGACCCTGCTCCCAGTTCCAACACCTTGGTGGGCTGCTTGCTATGGAACTAAGTCAGCGGCTGCCAGCCCCTTCATTCCCAGGCCTATAAAAACTCTGTAGCCAAATCATTTGCATTCCCACATCAATAGCAGCCACATTACTGAGCAATAACCCCAAAGTGTAAGGTTTATCTTATGGAGTCCAGGCTCATGTCTGAGTGCCTCAATCTGGCCTTGGGCTATGTGAGAAGTAGATAGAGCCAGGATCTGAGTAGGATGTTCAAAGTGGTGCTGATTCCAACCTGGGTTTTATTTAGTTTGGTTAAACCCTGAGATGCATTTTGATTAAATTAGAAACTGTTCACAGCACTGTTTGCATAGAAAAAGGGCCTGTGTGGGATATGCCCTAATCTACTTATAAATAGTCATGTGGGGGAAAGGTAGCTGTTTTCTCCATGAAATAATCAACCATGATGTAGTGGAAAGATCACTAGAGCGAAAGTCTAAACTGCTGGGCTCTTGTCCCACAGCCACTCACTTGCTAAGTGACCCTGGAAGAGACTCCTCTTATCAACAGGTTTTTGTTTTCCCATCTGTAGAATGCGGTAGTTGGACTAGATGAAATCTGAGGTCACCTCCAGTTTTAAGTGAGAGCACTTCAAATTGCTTCTCTGGATAAACTTGGAAACAGCAGAAGGACATTTTTAATGTCCCTTCCCTACTAGGGTCAGTTTTGGACAAAGTGACCAGACAATCCTGGTGTCAAATACTCTGTCACTCGCCAGCTCAGAAATTTGAAAGTGTGTCTCCACCGCTGGTTCCAGAAAACATACACTGACAATCTTGCATGTGTAAAGCAGCCCTAGCCCTTTCTTTTGAAGAGAGAAGTAAGGCTTTTCCAATTCTCTGTTTTGTAAGTGAAGGAGAGCAGAGAGAACTCTACTTAACAAGCATAACAAATAATTAAAAATGACACATCCTTTAATAGCCTTTTAAGGGATGAAGACAGGGAACAAGAAACAAGGAAAGGAAAACAGAGGAGAGAGGCACAGCAAGAGAGCAGAAGGAACTGGATACACCTAGTTCAATTCAACTGACATTTACTGTGAATAGAGAAGGTGTATGCACTCAGAGCAATGTTAGAGATGTGAATGTGAACATATTTTTTTTCCTGCAACTATAGTCACCCCTTGGTATATGTGGGAGATTTATTCCAGGACCCTGGAGTTTACCCAAATCCGTACATACTCAAGTCCCTCAGATGGCCCTATGAAATCTGCATATATGAAAAGTTGGCCCATCATATACACAAATTGTGTATATCGTGAATACTGTATTTTCAACTTGTGGCTGGTTGAAAAAGTCTGTATATAAGTGGATCTGGACAGTTCGCACTCGTGTTGTTCAAGGGTCAGCTGTACAAGGGGGACCCCCAAAAAACTAGAATTATTTTTTGGAGAGCATGCTCCTTGTAGTATAGGGGATCTGCTAGGTAGGTGTTCTAACAATCCATCAGCATCAGTGTATCAGTCAGCCTTGTTGTGAGAGGCTGTGTTCCGCTTCAGTGAATTTTTTCAACATGTTTGCTCATTTCATGGTGGGTAACTTACGAGCACAACTACCCACACTGCCCTGAGTGCCCAGCAGTTTTTGACCAAAAACAGCATGACTCCCATGCCCCACCCTCCCTATTCACCTGATCTCACCCCAGTGACTTTTTGTTTCCCCAAATGAAAAATGTCCTCAAAGGGAAACGTTTTGCCGATGTGGAAGAAGTGAAACGAAAAATGACAGTAGTACTGAAAGGCATCAAAGTTGATAAGTTCAAAAGCTGTTTTGAGCAGTGGAAAAAGCATCTCAATAGGTGTACTGCATCAGGTAAAAAGTATGTTGGACATGACTGAAGTTTAAACATGTAATAATAAATACATAATTTTTTATAAATAAATTCTGGGGTTTTGGGGGTTTCCCCTTATATAGGCTTTCTCTGAGGACTTCAAGAACTATGTAGTTTTCTCATGGACCATGGCTACCCTCTCATGGATCCAGAATTCTTGATGGAGTGGGGCCACTTTAACTTCTGCATGAGACTGACTAGACTTCCAGTCTGGTCATGGGGGAACTTTGACAAATGCTTGTCATTCCTAGACAAATAGCCACGTTCCAGGGAGCTGAATGCACATAGAGGTTGCTGTTGGTGCCTTCCCTGAGAAAGTTTGGAAGGGGAGACATTGAAAAATCCTGCCCAGCGTGATAAGATGAAAAGAGAAGGGCATTTCACTTCTGAGGGACTCTTTACAAAGTACATGACCAGTACTTCTGCTTTTTTTTTTCAACTTTAAATCCCCTCTATTTTATTTATGTAAAAGACATTGGGGAGTTATTTCATTGGCCCAGTTCTACAGTGCTTTTTTTTTTTTTTAATATACTTTATTTTATTTTAAAGATGTGGGGTACAAGTCAGGATTAGGTACCTAAGTAATCTACGTGCAGGTGAAGTTTGGGCCTTTAACTGGTCTTCACTTCCCCTGGTATAGGACCAGGTATCCTTTGTGTTGTTATGTGTCCCCCCCTTCCTCCCTCTCCTGGCAGTATCCCACAACTGCCAATTCCTTCTTTGAGCTAATATGAGAAATGTTCAGGTCCCACTTATGAGTGAGAACATGTGGCTTTTGGTTCTTTGTTTCTTTGATAGATTGCTAAGAATGATTATCTAATTCCATTAAATTTGCTGAGAAGTCCACGATTTTGTCCTTCTTTATGGCTGCATAGTATTTTATCATGTGTATGAACCACATTTTCTTCATCCAGTTTACTTTTGATGGGCAGTAGGGTTGGGGTGCAGGGCTGGTTCTACATTTGCAAGACCGTAAATGTAATTCAATACGTCAACTACATGATTATGTCATTATATCATTAGATGCAGAAAAGCTTTCAACAAAACACAGTATCCTTCTTGATTAAAAACCCTTGAGTACCCAGACACAGAAGGAACAGTCCTCAAAATAGTAGAAGCCATCCATGATAAACCCAAAGCCAACATTTTGCTCAATGGACAGAAGTTGGAAGCGAAAATTTCCCCTGAAAACGGGAACAAGACAAGATTGCCCACTGTCACCCCTACTGTTTCAACATAGCGTTGGAAGTCCTAGCAGAGCAATCAGGAAGAAAAGGAAATCAGGAGTACCCAAATAGGAAAAGAAGAAGTTAATTTATCTCTCTTTGCAGATGATATGATTCTATACCTTGAAAACCCAAGGGAATCTGTCAAAAACCTCCTTGCCCTGATAAATGACTTTGGCAAAGTCTCAGTATACAAAATCAATGTACAAAAGACAGTTGCATTTCTACACACCAAAAACAAGCAGAGAGCCAAATAAAAAACACAATCCAATTCATAGTAGCCACACACACAAAATGTAACAACTTGGCAAGACCAGGACTTCTAAAAACTGTCAAGATCCTTAAAAACAAGGAGAGTCTGAGAAACTGTCACAGCCTAGAGGAGCCTAAGGAGACAAGAGACCTCAATGTATAGCCCGAATTGAATCCTGAAACAGAAAAGGGACATTAGAAAAACTAGTAAAATCTGAAAAAAGGCTCAGATTACCTTTGTATTAACTTTGTGCCTTTTCTGTAAATTTAAAATTATTTCAAAATAAAATGAATATTAAAGATGCAAAGCTTCTGCTTTGCGTTCTGTGGTGAGTCTGTGTGTCCCTGCTCTGCAGCCTCCCACCCTTTGTGTGGCTTTCATGTCTCCACCTTCTTACTGGATTAAGAGGGGTTTCCTTTCCTCAGAAGTCCCTTTAGCAGGACTCCATTGTTTTGCCAAGTCAGTTTGCCCTTGGAAACACTCTATTTCTTATTTACTTAGAAAACGAATGTAAAATGTCTCATTAAAAATCTCTCATAGCCGGGCTCGGTGGCTCAGCCTGTAATCCCGTGCCTTGGGAGGCTGAGGTGAGTGAATTGCCTGAGCCCGCGGGTTCGAGACCCACCTGGGCAACTTGGTGAGACCTCATCTCTACAATAAATCAAAAAAATCAGCCGGGCGTGGTAGCGCGCGCCTGTAGTTCCAGCTACTTGGAAGGCTGAGGCGGAAGGATCGCTGGAGCCAAGCAGGTCGAGGCTGCGGTGGCCGGGAGCGGCCACTGCACTCCAGTCTGGGTGACAGAGTG
>CAUYQG010154669.1:0-24392 GCA_963574415.1 Tarsius wallacei
GATTAATGGCAGTAAATACCTGTCTGGGGATGGGGGGACACTTCTTATCAACAAGGGTGCCTGAACGAGACATATTTGTGTACCTAACCCTTAACTGTACCCCTCAATATCACAATAAAAAATATTGTATATATTAAAAAAAAAATGTGGTACATATACATGATGGAATACTACGCAGCCATAAAAAAGAACAAAATCATGAATTTTGCAGCAACCTAGATGGAACTAGAGTCTATAATACTGAGTGATCTTTCACAGCAACAAAAATCTGAGTATCACATGTTCTCACTCATAAGTAGACCCTGAACATCTATCGTAATACTATAAGAAAAGGATTGACAATGGTGAGAATCTATGGTGGGGGGCAGGGAGGGCAAGGGTGTTGGGATTAATGGTAGTCAATATCTGTCTGGGATGGGGGGGACACCTCTTATCAACAAGGGTGCATGAACAATGCATATATGTATACCTAACCTTAACTGTACTCCACAATTTTAAAATAAAAAATATGGTTAAAAAAAAAAAGAAAAGCAGAATACAGCACACTCAAATAAAGTTACAACAACTAAAAGAATGTTAAGTATTTTTTGCTTTATCTCAAAAGTATTTCCATTGATATAAATAACAGAAGACTCAAACATAAATGTTTTTCTTCACTATTTTGCTTTTCCTAACCTGAATTCAATTTAGTAATCTTTAACGGCTAACATGAAAACTAGAATAAAGGTAATAAAGATTAACTTACAAAATGTTAATAAATAATCTGTATTATCTTTATTCCTCAAGGCTTTCTAAGAAAGAAGTCCTCTTTCTCAAGACTCCTGTGATATTGTGAAATATATTTTTGGTCAGCCCCCATTTCCTGGCAACCCCTAAAATCCTTGGCATCTCCAAAGTGCTGTCTTTTTGTATGTGAATGCTGACAGCTTCAGGATGGGGCTGGTCCATCACTAGAAAGACACAGGCAGGATCAGTTAGTTGGTTGGGACTTTCAGCCCCATACCCAAAACGACTGAGGAGGGGGAGATGGGCTGAAGGTCAAGTTGACCACCAGTGGCCAGTGGCGTAATTAATCATGGCTACATAATGAAGTTTCCATTAAACCCTAGAAGAGAGGATTTGGAGAGCTTCAAGGTAGCTGAACACAGGGAAGACATGGAACGTCCTCCCCCATACCTTGCCCAAAGCATCTTTGCATCTGTATCCTTTGTAATATCCTTTACACTAAACTGGAAAACCTAAATAAGTGTTTCCCTGAGTTCTCTGAGTTGTTCCAGCAAATTAATTGAACTCAAAGAGAGGAATGTGGGATTCCATCTTGAAGCCAGTTGGTCAGGAATTCTGGAAGCTGGGATTTGCCACTGATGTCTGAAGGGTGGGGGCAATCTTGGGGACTGAGCCTTCAGCCTGTGGGATCTGATGCAACCAGCAGGTAAACAGTGGTGCAATTAAGTAGAGGATACCCAGCTGGTGTTCACTGCTTGTTGCTGGGGGAAAACACAAACACTTGGTCACAGAAGTCTTCTGTGTTGACTGTTATTGCACTGATGTGAGAGCAGAGGAAACACATCGTTTGAGTTTTTTCCAAATAACTCCCTGACAATAAGTAAACCATCTAATTCATGATTATGAGGTATAAAATTCAAGAAAATTTAGCCAATAATTTTTCAGTCATTTAAAGCTGGATAGTTTCAAATCAGGGGTCCCATTCACACCTAAGAATATAAACAAGAAAGACTAAGCAATATAGACACTGATTTCTACTTTATTGTTTGAAACACAACTGGAAAAATATCAAACTCTAGTATACCAAAAAACCCCAGCTGTTTCTATGGAAATATCTATGACCAAAAAGGGCGTATTTTTCTCCCAAAGCACTAATATAATCCTTCTTAAACAGCTGCTCATGCTTTTATACCTGTTTGTCCTTTTATAAGACTCACATTTCTATTTTCTTTGACAAAGTTAAGTAGCTTAAGTGTCAAATGGAAAAACATAACATGTTTTTATTTCAAATTATATCTGAACACCAAAAATAGGGATCCAAATACCTTCAACTAGCACAGGCTGAAAGAGCTGTGGAGTCTGTGTGTACACACATACTGTAGGGTCTGTTTGTTTTTGCAACTCTAAACACCTCAAAATAAATACACAAGAGTATTTGTTTATGGTTCTGTTTTCATCAGAAGCTATTAAGTGGATATGCCAGGATTTTATAAAGAAAATGTTATTTCTGTGAAGAAGTTGGTTCCAAGTCTAGGAACATGCTGCTCTTTGCTTTTTGCATTATTTAGAGTTAATCTTAAGAGAGTCCAATCCAGTTCTTAAGCTACCTCCTAGAAGCTGATTTGCTCCAATTAGTATAGGATCAAATTACTATTAGAAATCCCCAGTTTCTTCTTGAGTACACCAAAATCCCAAGGCTTGCTAAGAACTTTTCTGGGTTTCATTCCCAACCTTCTCCAACTAACTAAAGCTGCTCTATGATTAAACCCCAAATAATGGCAACAGTACATGGGTATTAGTGTGTGTATATGTCTGACTGAGGGAGTGAGAGAGTGTGTGTGTGCATGAGCATGTGAGAGAGAGAGCACATAGGCAGGCAGGCATGGGAGGTCAAAAAAGGAACTACTGTAAAAGGAATTACTTCTCACTGTACACTCATAATCATGCTCTTATTTGATTTTTGAGTCGATGTCTCACTCTGTCACCCAGGCTAGAGTGCAGTGGCATGACCACAGCTCACCACAACCTTGGACTCCCAGCCTCAGGCAATCTTTTCACCTCAGTCTCCCAAGTAACTAGGACTACAGGCATAGGCCTTCACGCCCAGCTGATTTATTTATTTATTTTTTGTAGAGACGAGGGCTCACTGCTACGTTCCCCAGGCTCGCCTCGAAGTCCTGCGTTCAAGCAATCCTCTCGCCTTGGCCTCCCAAAGTGCTGGGATTACAGGCGTAAGCCACTGAGTCCGGGCTATGCTCTTCTTATGTAAGACCTCTGCATACAGTTTTGTCATAGGATCACTGAGAACACAGAGATTGCTATATTCTTCTCTATCTATGATCGCAGCTTTCTTTGTTACCACCATTCAGTAAACAGAGTTGTGAGGTTCAGGATACCATGACAGAAAGGATGACTTTTTTTTCCCATTAACAAAAGAATGCAGGAAGATGTGAATATTTTTAAGGGAAGGCTGCCAAGGTAATCATTCATGAGACATATTCAATACTCACTGCATCTGTGGTTCTTAACTTTCATGGGGCACATGAAGCCATTTGAGAATCTGACTAAAGAAATGGAACTTCATACCAGAAAAATACACATACTCATAAAAACTTGAATATAGTTTTGGGATTTCAGACTCTATATCCCAAGAATCCCTGGGCCATACTATAGTATATGATGTTCTGCATTCTGATCCATCAATAGACATTAGTCATATTTCTCAAATTAACTTACACTTCTCATCTGTATTCTATTCTCCCTTTGAGACTCTTAGCAGAAGTATTCCAAAACAGAGGAATTACAAAGGAATAAAATGGAACACCTCTTTCCCTCTGATAAAAATGCATTAAACTTGAGATGTTATATGTTCTAAGAAGTGACAAAACCATTATAAAAGATATACTTCTTAATTTTTTAAAAAAAACCTTGAAAATGTAAACTATTAATACAAGTAAAAAAGCAATGAATAACCTATCTAAATGTCTGTATAGAAATACAAAGTCAGAATCACAATGTTTTAGGGTTCAGTTCCAGTCGACTCCTCTTATTTTAGAAATAACCAAGGCCAACATGGTTAAGTGAACTATTGTAGTTCTCCAAACTACACCCTTCTTTAACTTATAAAAATTGGCAAGGAGATTTTACTAAGTCTTCAATCAAAAATAAAATTTAATTGAAAGTCTAAAAAAATCTGTCTTTAAATGAGGGTTGTTAACTATGTGTGTTTTTGTTCAAAATAGGTAAAAGGCCCAAAGCAAGTACTTGAAGTCATTCAAAAAGCTCAACTGGAAAAACAACTAAAAATTACATGTTTCTCCCCCAAATGTATTCAACTGAGTCTTTCTAAGCTCTTAATTCATGTTTCACACTCAACTGATGTTATACAAAACATGTTTTTAAAAATGGCCCAGGCCTATCAAGTAGAGCTTTAGACAACTCATGTAATTCCCATACTTACGTAAGTATACAAATTGGCAACATGAACTGCCAGATGCTTTGGGAAGAAAATTACAAGGATAAAATTTTGTTTAAGTCTTCTTATACATCTTATTGAAACAGGAGCTCCAATGAGTATTTGGAGAAGCATCAATTCAACAGCTTAACACAAATCTAGACTAAAATGACTCATATATAAGGTTTTTTTCCTCAAGCAAAAATACACTGAAGCAGCTTCCACTTCCAGCCGAGAGAGTAACATGGACCATATTTACTGTCCTACTTCAAACTACTACAAAGCTGGACAAAACACATAAAGCTTTCAGACACTCAACCATAGTCAGTAACAAGAGAAAGGAAGGCAAATGAGATGAACCCAGCCAGTGTCCTAGCTTACTGCCCAGAGTTTCCAGGATGTGGCGCAGGGAGGGGGCGCCCAAACAGCATGGAAATCTCCCTGAGCAGAGGAGATAGGAGTGAGGACATGCTGGTTGGAATTCACAGGACAGAGCACCTGAGAAGAGAGCACTGCAGACCAGAAGGGGCTCCCCTCAAGTTTTCAGCTCACAGAAAATCATGTGAGAAAATCATGCTCACAGAAAATCAAGTCCGGGGGGAAAACACTGAAAAGGAACAGGTAGAGAAAATTAGCCAGATGCTGTGGCTCATGCCTGTAAATCCAGTAACTGGAAGAACCTCTTGAACCTAGGAGTTCAAGATCAGCCTGGGCAAAATAATGAAACCACGTTTTTAAAAAGACATTTGAAAAGTTAGCCAGGGATGGTGGAAGCCCTAGCTACTTCAGAGGTTGCTGCAAGCGCATCCCTTGAGCCCAGAAGTCTGAAGGCACAGTGAGCTAAGATTGTACCACTGCACTCCAGCCCGGGCAACAAAGTGAGATCCTGTCTCAAAAAACAAAAATTCCCTAAGCTAACACAAAAAGAAGAATATAGTTGTTTTGATAAAAGACAGACTGGGAAAACCTAAAAATACATAGGATATGATATACTTGGGGGAAGTACCTCAATAATGGGGCGGAACCAGCCTATCAACAGATAAGCCACAGATTAGGAGAATGTACTTGAAGCATAAAACTGACAAAGGACTTGTACCTGGAATACATATATAAATTTTAGAACACAAATAATAAAAGGAGACACACAGCCCAATTTAAAAATAGGCAAATTATTTAAAGACTTCACCAAAGTAGATATACAAATGATAAATAAGCACAGGAAAAGACGCTCAATGTCACTAGTCATTCGGGAAATGCAAACTAAAACCACAAAGAGATGCCACTACACATCCATTAGAATGGCTAAAATAAAAAGACCTACCATATTAAGTGTTGGCCAGGATGTAGAACAACTGGAACTCTATTCATATATTGGAGGGAAAAGTTTGACAGTTTCTTAAAAAGTTAAAAATTCAGGCTGGGCACAGTGGCTCACACCTGTAATCCCAGCACTCTGGGAGGCCAAGGCAAGATAATTACCTGAGCCCAGGAGTTCAAGGCCAGCCTGGGCAACATGGCAAAATCTCATCTCTTGGATAAATCAAAAAATTATCCAGGTGTGGTGGCACGTGACTTTAGTCCCAGCTACTTGGAAAGCCAAGGCGGAAGGATTCCAGCAGGCCGAGGCTACCATACCCATGATTGTGCCACTGCACTCCAGGTACCGTGAAAGAGTGAGACTCCGACTCCAAAAAAAAAAAAGTTAAAAATACAACTAAATATGACTCTGCCATTCCATCCCTGGGTAATGAATATGGAAGCACATCCATACAAAGACCACAAATGTTAAGAAGCTTTAAAAGGTATAAACTACTGGTATATGCAACATATATGAATTCTGTAATCATTAAGCTCAGTGAAAGAAGCCAAATAAAAAAATATATATACAATTCTATTACATACAATTCTATAAAATACAAACTATAATAACAGAAAGCAGATTAGTGGTTACCTGAAAATAGAGGTGGAAAGTGACTTAGAAAGGGTCACAAAAAAACTTCTCAATGTAATAACTACTTTATCTTGATTATGATGATGGTTTCATGGATGTACACATACGTAAAAACTCACCAAACTGCACTTTAAATATGTACCATTTACAGCAATTACAACTCAATAAGGCTGTAAAAAATATATATCAAAACAAGTACTATGGGCTAATTTTCTAACATTAGTGAAAAAAAGTCTTTAGTAACCTACTTCAAAGACAATTTTCCCATAAAGCCTTTACCAAATCCCAGAGTTCAAACTAATCCTCTCTCAGCACTTTTTAAAAACCTCTTATAATCCTATTATATAAATATTCTCCAAACTAAGACATGAGTTCCTTGAGACAATTTAAATGTGTCATTCACCTTTGTATACACTGTACTGCCTGCACAATAACCTGAACATAGCATCTATTTAAAAAATAACATGGGAAATACTATGCATTTATTTCAATAGGTTTGTCCAAATATTTTTTAAAATAACAATGTATTTTATTTCTATGTTCTAATCAAAGAGAAAGATATCTATTACCTTCAGAATATAAGGAAATTATTTACAATCAACACAAATAATTAAAGTAGAAACAGGAAAAATTTTAAATCAGCATCCAGTACACAGGTCAATGACACTGGGTTGTTTTTTTTTTGGCATAGGTAACACCCTGCCTAGCATGGCTTATTTCACATTTTCCAACCCAGACCATCAAATTAACTTAGCCATTTTATATTTTCATTCCCACAGAGGCCTTTGCTGAATTCTTTTCTTCCTTGTTAGAATGTCTTCCTTATTCCTCCCTAGACAAATTCTGCCTGAGATGATCATCATGATGGTGTTAAAAATTAATTAAAAAGTGACTATTGGCTGGGCTTGGTGGTTCAGCCTGTAATCCCGGCACTTTGGGAGGCTGAGATGTGTGCATTGCCTGAGTACATTGGTTCGAGACCAGCCCGCGCAACTTGGCGAGACCTTGTCTCTACAATAAATAAAAAATTAGTGGGCGTGGTAGCACACACCTGTAGTTCTGGCTACTTGGAAGGCTGAGGTGGAAGGATCGCCTAAGCCTAGCAATTCAACACTGGGGTGGTTGTGAGTGTGCCACTGCATTCCAGCCTAGGCAACAAAGTGAGACTCCAACACACACACACACAAAAGTGACTATTTATTAAGCACTTATGTGCAAAGCCTAGTGGTAAGAGAAAAATATGTATATCTTTACAGATATCTATGTAGTACACGGACATACATGAACAGATGGCTCCACTCAACATCTTGAAAGATAAGCACTACCTGTATTTTAAAGCTGATAAAATTTTGGTTAGAAAAGATTGAACAAGGATTTGAATTTTAGTAATTCTAAAACCAATGCAAATTCCATCACACTACATTGTCAATGATTACATTTCCTATCTTACATAGGGTAGAAACCAGCCTGAAATGAAGTGGCAGCAGTGAGAATGGAGAAAAGTGGAAGAATCTAGCAGCAAAAAAAAATGCAGTGAGTAGATGCAGAAGGGAAGGGAGATGGAGTCAAGAATGATTCATGGATTTGTGGCTTGGATGTCTGAGAGGATGATGGTGGCACTGACTAAGAAACGGACTACAGAAGGAATACAGATATTCCTTCCAAACATATTGGGAACATCAAATGTATTCCAGACACTGTTCTAGGCACTAAGGAGAGAGCAGTGATTTAAACAAAGTTCCAGACCCCAATGGCCTACAATCTAGAGATAGTCAAAAAGTATCTATCCAAAAGGCAGTTGGAACTTTGAATGTGAAAGGATAGCCAGGCAAGTTATAGAAATGTTTACTTCATTTAGCCAGTATCCTTCAACACTAAAGAGATTCCTCGCACTAAAAAGATTCCTGGTACACCTGGCTAAACTCTATGGGACCATGGCTTCAAAAATTAGCAAAAAGACATAGAATCGGCATACATTTCTTAGAACTTAAAAAAGCAAAATTTCCATGTTATCAATGGGCTGAGTAAATGACCAACTATTTAAAATCACTTGGTGCCACTACACATTTATCTCAATGCTGCCATCTTATGTCAAAATATGGAACTACAGTCTCATACTCATCCAATTATGAAAAATGAAAATATTAAGGAGTTGAGTGGCAATGAAAAGGAAGAAAAAAGGTTAACATTGAAACTTGGAAGAATTTAATGACAGTAACAAAAATTTATTATTTATAGTAATTAACTGTGGTGCCTGGGAGTATTCCCGACAAAATGGAAGATCTCATGAGACAAGTAATTACAGTCTAGATATAAATCCTACTTTGAGAAAAACAGGAAGTAGCTCGCTGAATTCCCCTAATTGAAAAACATAATAATATATTAACAGAGATATGGGGCAGAAAAGAATAGAATAAAATTCAGAGATATCTCATTCCTTCAGTAAACTCAATATGCTTTCATAATCATCGCTGCTTAAAAAGCAATAGTTGTTTGAATTTGCTTAAATTACAATTTACTGGTTTTAACTTTAACTCTATTACTCTAGTGATGGTGCAAGAAGGAAAATAAAAGTCAAGATCCTAATAAAAGTCAAACAGGCTGAATTTGGAGAACTGGTTATACTTATTTGAAATTTTGACACTTGTCAATTAATATTATTTGCAATCTTCATTTTTTTCCATGAAGTAAAATCATGCCATTAAAATTATGGCTGGGAGCAATGGATTATGTCTATATTACCAGCACTTTGGCAGACCGAGGCCAGCAGATTGCCTGAGCCCAGGAGTTTGAGACCAACCTGGGAAACATAGCGAAACCTCGTCTCTACAAAAAAATAAAAAAATTAGCCAGGTGTGGTGGCATATGTCTGTAATCCCAGCTACTTGGGAGGTTGAGGTGGAAGGAGAGCCTGAACCCAGGAGTGAGGTCGAGGATGCTGTGAGCTGTGATCATCATGATCATGACACCGCACTCCAGTCCGGGCAACAGGGTGAGACCCCGACTCTAGAAAATAATGATGTTGAAAAATATTCAGTTGCATTAAAGACCGTCTCTGGTTCAATCTTAATATGAAGAATAATGACCTATATGCATAGTACCATTCCATTGTGAGACTGGGGAGGACTGGCGAAGGCAAAAGTTAGACTGGGAACTCAGAACTAAGTGAAAGTCATTTCGTCAGACAACATTGACATAATGCTGTCAGTTATATATACCAAGAGGGACCCTCCCCCCGCCAAAAAAAACCAGAATTATCTTTTGGAGGCCGGGACCCCTTGTATACAGGCTTCCCTCATGAGGTAGGTATTCTAGAAACCCATCGACATCAGTGTACTAGCTAGCGTTGTTGTGAGAGGCTAAGTTCAGCTTCAGTGAATTTTTCTTTGGAGATTCTTTCAACACATTTGCCCATTTCATGATGGATGATTTACACGAACAACCTTCCCACACTGCAGAGTGTTTAACAGTTTTTGACCAAAAATGGCATGATATATTTGCCCCACACTCGCTATTCACCCATTCTCACCCCAAGCGACTTTTTTTTTTGTTTCCCCAGATGAAAAAAGTCATCAAAGGGATATGTTTTGCCAGTGTGGAAGAGGTCAAACAAAAAACAGCAGGAGCAGTAAAAGGCACCAAAATTGATGAGTTTGAAAACTGTTTTAAGCAGTGGAAAAAGCATCTTGATAGTTGTACTGCATCAAACGGAAAGTACTTTGAAGGTGACTAAAGTTTAAACATGTAAGAATAAATACATAAATTTTTATATATAAATTCTGTTTTTGGGGTGTCTTCCTCATATATATGAAATAAATATACTCATCTATAAACTCCAATTCCAAATACAAAAAGGGATTTTAAGAGTCATGCATAACAAAAAGGTTAATATTTTAGAAGAACAGATGAAAAAAATACAAAGATAAGAATACTTTTAAGATCTTACTATTCTATCACACTGGTGCATGATGTGTGGAGGGAGTAATCTGTGGGAACTCTCTGTACTTCCCACTCAATTTTGCTATGAACCTAAAACTACTTTAAAAAGTGAAGTCTATTAATTTTAAAAAAGTATTCGCTCCTTGCTGCGCATACTGATTTTCTTCAGAAGTACTGCTCACAGCACTGGTCAGTGTCAAGGTTTTTAGAGCAAAATCTGACATAAGTCTCTAAGTATACATTCTTTCTCTTTACTATTTCAAGAAGATTTAATTTTGAGCCAGCTAAATAAGTATCTTTTAAAATCCTAATTAGTCTTTTAGTACAGAGATTTCCAGTCCCTGGAAAACATCTGCCAGTTTCTTCAATAATTGCTGAGCAATGTTGGTTGACTCTGTCCTTTCTCAGAACAGGAGACGGGGGCCAAAATGATTGCCTATCTTTAAGGCTCAAACCCTTCTTCTTTTAACTTTTTATACTATTATACAATCTCACATAAACAGTTATATGATTATACATGGTTTTTATGAAAATATCTTTATTTTCTTTATATTATAGAGCCACAAGTGCAATGACTTTGCCTTAGTCACCATTGTATCTAACTCCTTAAACACTGTCTGACATAGAACATAGTAGCTGCTTAAAATATTGTTGAATGGATTTTCTCCTCAATCCACAAATAAAGGTATAATCACCTAAAAGAAGTAAGGCTTTCCCCATCTTGCAATGAAAAGGAAATGAATTTGAACAAAGTTAAGTCCTCTGTTACTTGAACAATTACAGAGGTAGGGATGAACGTTAAAAAAAGACATTAAGGACACGTTTTGGCCAGAGAACTCTCATACACAATAAAATACCATATTTGTATATCACATTATACTAAGTGCTTTAATAAACATTATCTCATTTGATTATCACAATTCCGTAAGTCTGGTGAGATATAAGTTGAGTATCCCTTATCTGAAATGCTTAGGACAAGAAATGTTTTGGATCTCAGATTCTTTTCAGATTTTGGAATGCTTACATATACATAATATTGGGGATGGAACTCGAGTCTAAACATGGAATTCATTTATATGAATTACACAGACAGCCTGAAGGTAATTTTATACAATATTTTAAATAACTTTGTGTGTGAAACGTAAGTTTTCACTGCAACCCATCCCATGAGGTCAGGTGTGGGATTTTCCACTTGTGGCATCATGTCTGTGCTCAAACAGTTTTGGATTTTGGAGCATTTCAAATTTTTGAATTAGGGATAGGCAATCTTCATTTTCCTTTTCCAAAGTGAGGCATCTACAGTATCAATAAAGTAGAACCAGGACTCAAATCAACTCCAAGCACCTGCCTACTATATCACATTGCCTCCACCGTGTATCACTGCACTGACACCACAAGCCATGCATAAAAATGAGCTTTATGAGCCTCTAAGTGTATTAAAACACAATCACCTACTACCTAACATCAAGGAGTACTCAATTAGTTGCCTCTGTACTTTACTTGTGAGTAAGGTAAGCAAGTTATAAGAAAACAAGCTAAAAGTTGGAATTTCATTATAAAATAAAAGCAAAACAAAACTCCCATAGATTATCTGGATTACTATAAACAAGCCAACTTCAATTTAGAATGCTTCAGACCATGTCCAGAAACCAGGGCAAGTCAGGGATTTCCTATATATACAGTTTTAGTATTCCTTAACAATCACTGACAGAATTAATAATCCCCCCAAGTTCCATTCACAGGTATACCCAAGAAAAATGAAAACAAGTCCACACAAAAACCTGAATACAAATATTATGATAGCATAATCCACAATAGTAAAAAAGTGGGTTATAACAAAAATGTCCAACAACTGATGACAGTATAAATAAAACATGGTATATTCATACAATGGAACAGTATTCAGCCATGAAAAAGAATGATACTTGCTACTGATACATGTACAACATGGATGAACTTGAAAAACATTATGCTAAGTCAAAATAGCCACTCACAAAGAACCACATATTGTATGACTCCTTTTATATGAAATGACCAGAACAGGCCAATCCACTCAGACAGAAAATAGGTTAGTGTTGCAAGGGATAGCGGAGCACAGGAGCGGGGAGAGTGATTACTAACATGCCATGTTCTAAACATGGAAATGCTCTAAAATTATAGTGGTGATGGTTGTATAACTCTGTGAATATACAAAAACAATGAATTGTATACTTTAAGTGGGTGAATTATGTGGCGCAGGCATACCTCGTTTTATTGCACTTCCTTTTACTGTGCTTCAGAGATACTGCGTTTTTACAAACTGAAGGTGTGTGGCAAGCCTGCATCAAAAGTGTATCAGTGGCATCCTTCCAACAAAATGTGCTCACTTCATGTATCTGTATTGCCACTCAGTAATTCTCAAAATATTTCAAATTCTTCATTATTATTGTATCTATTATGGTGATTTGTGATCAATGATCTCTGACATAACTACTGCGACTGTTTGAGGGCGCCATGAACTGCACCCATATAAGAAGATTAATCAGTAAATGCTGTGTATATTCTAACTGCTCCACTGACCAGCAGCTCCCCCATTTCTCTCCCTCTTGGGCCTCCTTATTCCCTGAGACTCAAAGATATTGATATTAGTCCAACTAATAACCCTACAATGGCTACTAAGTGTTCAAGTGAGAGGAAGAGTCACACATCTCTCACTTTAAATCAAAAGCTAGATGTAATTAAGCTTAGCGAAAAAGGCATGTTAAAAGCTAAAATAAGCCAAAGGCTAAGCCTCTTAGGTCAGTTAGACAAATCATGAATGCAAAGGAAAAGTTCTTGGAGGAAATTAGAAGTGTCACTCCAGTGAATGCATGAATGATAAAGTGAAATAGCTTTATTGCTGATAGGGAGAAAGTCTGAATACCCTGAACAGAAGACCCAACCAGCTACAACATTCCCTTAAGCCAAAGCCTAATCCAGAGCAAGGCTTTAACTCTCTACAATTCTATGAAGGCTGAGAGGTGATAAAGCTGCAGAAGGAAAGTCTGAAGCACACACAGGTTGCTTCATAAGGTTTAAGGAAAGAAGGTATCTCCATAACATAAGAGTGCAAGGTGCTGATGTGGCAGCTGCAGCAAGTGATCTGGAAGATCTAGCCAAGATCACCACTGAAGGTGGCTGTAAGAAACAGATTTTCCGTGTAGATGAAATAGCCTTCTCCTGGAAGAAGATGCCATCTAGGATTTACATAGCTAGAGGGAAGTCAATGTCCGGCTTCAAAACTTCAAAGGACAGGCTGACTAGTTAGGGATTATTGCAGCAGGTGACTTTAAGCTGAAGACAATACTCACTGGCTATTTCCAAAACTCGAGAGTTCCTAAGAGTTATGCTAAATCTACTCTGCCTGTGCTCTAGAAATGGAACAAAGCCTGGATGATAGTATATCTGTTTATAACATTTGAAGTCACTGAGACCTACTGCTCAGAAAAAAAATTCTTTTCAAAGTATTACTGGTCACTGAGCAATGCATTTATTTGATCACTCAAGAGCTGTGATGGAGATGTATATGGAAATGTATGTTGTTTTCATGTCTGCTAATATAACTTCTACAGCCTATGGTTCAAGCAGTAATTTTGACTTCCAAGTGTTATTATTTAAGAAATAAATTTTATAAGGCTATAGCTGCCAAAGACAGCAATTCCTCCGATGGATCTGAGCAAAGGAGACTGAAAACCTTCTGGAAAGGTTTCATCACTCTAAATGCCATTAAGAACATTTGCGATTCGTGAAAGGAGGTCACTATATCATCATTAACAAGAGTTTGGAAGATGTTGATTCCAACCCTCAGCAATGACAAGGAAGTAACTGCAGATGGGGTAGAATTAGCAAAAGAACTAAAACTGGAAGTAGAGCCTGAAGATGTAATTGAATTGCTATAATCTCATGATAAAACTTGAATGAATGAGGAGCTGCTTCTAAGGGATGAGTGAAGACAATCTACTCCTGGTGAAGATGCTATAATTATTGAAATAGCACAAAAGATTTAGAATAGTACATCAACATAGTTGATAAAACAGAGGCAGGGCTGGAGAAGATTGACTCCAATTTTGAAAGAAGTTCAGCTGTGAGTAAAATGCTATCAAACAGCATTGTGTGCTATAGAAAAAAATCTTTCATAAAAGGAAGAGTCAATTAATGCAGAAAACTTTATTGTTTTCTTTTAAGAAACTGCCACAGCCACCCCAACCTTCAGTAACCACCACCCTGATCAGTCAGCAGCCACCAACATTGAGGAAAGACCCTTCACCAGCATAAAGATTACAACTCATTGAAGGCTCAAATAATTGCTAGCATTTTTTAGCAATAAAATATTTTTAAATGAAGGTAGTTTTTAAAATTTTCTTCTTTTGTTTTTTAGCACACCAAAAAGACTACAGTATAATATAAACATAACTTTTATATGCACTGGGAAACCAAATAATTTTGATGACTTCCTTTATTGTGATATTTGCTTTGTTGTGGTCTGGAACTGAAACTGAAAAATTTCTGAGGTATGCCTGCATATGAATTATTTCTCAATTAAACTGCTTTTTTAAAAAATGAAACTATGACACTGTAAGATCCTTAATTTTCCAAAAAGTCAATTATTTTCCAATATATTGCCTCAAGGTAGGAAAGTGAACTAATAATTTTTAAACATTTTCAATTACATGTCATAAGCATTTGGCAACTCTACTAAGTTTTCAAAATGTGGAATTTTAAATTCCTTTGAAAATCTTTTTTCCACTTTTACCAAAAAGTTATTTCATTCCTTTATTTTCCCCTTTTCCTCTTGTTAAATATCCACAGTTCTAAAGGTTTTGTTGAAGTATAACTACCATGAAATTCATCAGTTTTAATTGTAGTTAGATGTTTTAAATAAATGTACACAGCTGTGTTGTGTATCACCACAACCCAGTTTGGAAACACTACTTTCACCCTAAAAAGCTCCCTGAAAGTTCCCTGTGCTCATTTAGTCAATCCCTGCTCCCACCTCTAGACCCAGGCCACCATTTGCTTTTGTCTCAAAAGTTTTGCGTTTTTTAGAAATTTCAGAGTCATTCTGTTTATATACGCAGTCTTATGCATCTGGCTTCTTTCAGTAAGCATAATGTTTCTAAAGTCATCCATTTGGTTAACTATCAATAGTTGTTTTATTTCACTGCTGAGTAGTATTCCATCATATAGATATCAATTGATGGACATCTTGAACTGCTTACAGTTTTTAACTATCATGAAAAATATTGCTATAAACAGTCACATAAGAGTCTATGTGTAGACACATGTATTCATTTTTATGTGAATTTGCTAAGTCATACTGATCCATGTTTAACTTTTTTTTAGTATTCCATGGAATCATAAGTTTGTACCTGAGGGGAAACTTTAGAGATCATTTATTCTAACTAGCACATATTTAGGTATTGAGGAGAAACTACTAATTTCACAGCTCTTTTTATTTTATTTATTTATTTTTTAAGTTGGCATCTCACTCTGTTGCCCAGGATGGAGTGCAGTGGCACACTCATGAGATGCCAACTTAAAAAATAAATAAATAAAATAAAAAGAGCTATGAAGTTAGTAGCCTCAACCTGTTGGGCTCAGGCGATTCTTCTGCCTCAGTCTTCCAAGTAGCTGGAACTATAGGCGTGTGCCACCATGCCCAGCTAATTTATTTATTTATGTAGATACACAGTCTCACCAAGTTGCCCAGGCTGGTCTCGAACGCCTGGGCTTCAGGCAATCCTCTCACCTCTGCTTCCCAAAGTGCTGGTATTATAGATGTAAGCCACCGTGCCTGGCTCATGTTTAACTTTTTAAGAAACTGCAAAAGTTTTCCAAAATGCCTATCCAATTCTACGTTCCTACCAGCAATGTATGAAGTTTCCAATTTCTTCACACCTCACTAACCCTTAAGACAATCCTTTTTTTTAAATTTTAGCAAATTTGGGGGGGTGTACATTAGTAGTATTTCACTATGGCATTAATATCTAACGACCGTGAGCATCTTTTCGTGTGCTTATTTGCCATCCATGTATCTTCTTTGGTGAAATATATCTTTTGCCCCTATGAAAATCTGGGTTATCTGTTTCCTTATGAGTGAGTTGTAATTCTCTGTACATTCTGGTTTCAGTATATGTTTTCCAAATATATTCTCCAAATCTACGGCTTGTGTTCTAATTTTTCAAATAGAAAATTTGAAAGCAACAGGTTTTTAATTTTGATGAAGTCCATCTTACCAATTTTTGTTAACAGGTCACACTTTTGGTGTTGCAAAGAAGAAATCCTTGCCTAATCCAAGGTTATGAACATTTACTCCAGTGTTTTCTTCTGAGGGTTCACAGTTTTATCTCTTGTATTTAGGTCATTGCTCTTACATTTTCTTCAAGATATTGTACAGTTTTACGTTTCAATCTATGATTCATTGTAGTATATGGTGTGAAGGGTCTGTGTGTCATTTTTTCAAAATACAGATATCCAACTGTTCCAGTACCATTTGTTGAAAATACTACCCTTTTCCCCAATGTAGTACCTTGTCATCTTTGTCAAAAATCATTTATCAGATATATACATATATATATAGAGAGAGAGAGAGAGAGAGATATCTTAGTTTATTTCTTCACTTTATTCTATTCTATTGATCTATCTGACTATAACTTTATAGTAACCTTTGATGTCAGGTATCATAAGTCCCCATGTTCTATTTCAAAATTTTTTTTCTCTTCTAGGTCCTTTAAATTTCTGTATAAATTTTAGAATTAGCATCTCAATTTCTACCAAAAAACACTGGGATTTTGATAGGGATTGGAATCAATCTATAGATGATCAATTTGGGTCTCCCAACCCAAAAAAATGGTGTATTTCTCCATTTATTTGGTTCATTTTAAATCTCTCTCTGGAATGCTTTGTAGTTTTCAGCATATAGAAATACTCACTTATTTTAAAACACCAATGATAAATTTCTCACCTAAGCTTTAAATCAGGAACAAAATATACAAGTAACAGCAAGCCTCTCAAGCATTATTTAAAAATCTTCTTGACAGTTTTAAGTTTACCATACTTCATCTTCAACAGTGAGGCAAACAATGAACAAAAAACAAATAATAAAGATCTATTATCTTGTAAAGCCTAAGGATTATAAACCATTCATAAAATTGAGCAGGAAAAAAGTTAACTCCTATTTCAAAGAATTTACTTTCCTTGACTGAAATCTTCACAAAATTCAGTCTGGTTTTTCTTCCCTATCTCCCATCAAACTCAAGAAAATTTCGCAAACTACAATCATTTCCATAAGCAAAATATATTTATACAAATAAAACTTAGTATTGGAAACACAATGAAACATACCACCCCCAGTCTTTTCTATCTTAATTTTTAGGTTTTTGTTTCCAATTTTAAGTGTATAAAACTTCATGGAAGCATATCCAGCAAATAAGATGGGCTGAGGTTTATCAAGGGTTCAAGTCATAAAAAATTATTTTTTTAAATTAAATAGATAAATGTAGACAAAGGCCTTGACTCTTTCAAAATAAAAACATTCTATAACTATACTATTTATAATAGCAAAACATAGAAACTATCTAAATGACCACTGACAAGAGTAGATGGTATAAATCATAATATATTCACACTGATTACTGAAAATGAACCACAGCTATATGCAATACCTTGATGAATACTATAAATGTAAAGTTGTGGGGGGTGGGGGGGGAAGCAAGTCCCAGAAGACAATAAAAAGTATGACTACAAGAAAAACTAAATATATTGTTTGGGCACTCACACATTCATACAAGAATGTAATCCTTTGCCTATTTTAAAGAGGCAAAGGAATGACAAACACAAAGTTCAGAAGAGCAGTTTCAGGAGACAGAAAGGGGCAAGAACAGGCAGGAAAATGGAGTCGCTGAGGAACAGATAAGTAAACAAATACAAGTTATTAGTACTGTTCTAGTTCTCAGGTTGAGTGTAGGGGTCATATATATCATAATTTACATATACACTGTCTAATTATTTTAAGTATAATAGTATATCAAAAATTCTTTAAACACACACAAAACCTTTTTTAAAAATTACCCATTATAAAATATTTTCCAGAAGTTCAGTAGCAAATTCAAAATACTTAAATTTTAAAAAAAAATATTTACCTTTGTTTCTGTTCAACTGCTTTGTCCAAGTGCTGGAAGATATCCTGAAACAGGGTGCAGCTGGATCGACTATTAATAGCATACCCATATCCTCTTTTCCAATATTGTTTCAGATCATTTAAATATTCTAATACCTAAAAATAAAAATTTCAAAAATCACTTCTAATATATTTTCATCAATACAACAGATTCTCTGATTTAATAATGATTCTTTCAGAAAAGGTTATATTGTTTAAATACCATTCTGCACAAAACATAGTTTATATTTATCCTTTCCAGCATTTAAGAGCTGGCCCCCAAGGTTCATAACACACAGAGATTCATGCTGCCTCATAAATGTGGATTTGCACCACAGGAGGCTGGTGTGCAAAATCAAGTTAGTCAGTGCTCACAGCCAATAATCCAGCATCAAGACAGTTCAGCAGAGTGGACTAAGGACATGTGCTCACCTCCCCTTTCTTTTAAAATTATATTAAGATGATAGCAAAGACACATGCAAAATAAAGAAAAAAAAAACATACACAGAAGAATATTCCTGCAGGGCAGAAAGATACCAACAGTAGATTAGAAATTTTTAAGAATTTTGAGAGGGTGAAAATGAATTACTTTGGTTCACATAACAGTTTGGCAAACATAATAATAAAAATGGAGAAATAGGTACTGTTGGAAGGAAGATATATTGATACAGACATTCTAGAGAGCAAATTGAAAAAAGAATTCCATTTCTTTTTGTGTGTGAGAAAGTAGGATTTATTAAAAAGACAGAAAAGCTCCCACAGTGAGAGGGGACCCGATGAGGTAGCCCTCCATTTCTTAATAAAGTAATTTGCACAAGGAACTCGAGGGAAAAGTACAAGAATGCCTTACAGCAGCACTGCTTATAGACAACAAAAAAACTCCCAGAAACATCTAAACTCCACGAATAGGTAGATGGTTAAATAAACTATGGTATACAAATACTGTGGAATACTTTGCAGTTATGAAAAGTTCTACATTTTAGATCTACATGTATGTACTGACATTGAAAGAGCTCCAAGATACATAGTTGGATAAGAGTGGGTCAAGCATAATAAATACAGTATAATACCATTAATTACCAAAACACATACATATACACAAATATAAACATTATACTCTTTATTTTTCTAAGAATGATATAGATTATAAATAAAAGTATATTTTATATATTTATATTTTATATTTCTAAATCCCCAAGGAGAGAGAAGTAGGGCAAAGGCCAGCAGTACCCACCCCCCCATAAACAAGAGCCACTGTCACAAACCAATTAAACATGATTTAATGAATCTGAAATTAAACATTACCAAATAAAATTCACAATATATTAAAAGGATGTATACTCTGCCATGATGGAGTAATTGATACCAGTCATGCCCTCCCACCACCAGAAAATAAGACAAAAGATATAAAATAAATATTTATAGATACCAGGTAATTTAAAAACTGGGTTGTAATCACAGAAAGAAAACAAAACTACATGAACCCTACAATTGCTCCAGTTTTCTGCCTGGAAGCACTTTCAAACTGGCATAGGAAAAGGGATGCAAGTAGAGCTCAGCAATATTGCTGAGCTGAGGAGGCAGAAATAAGAGTTTGTGAAGGGGCTGAAATTAGCAGGTCAGAGTATCAGAGAGGAGGAGCTGAACAGAAAAAGAACTCCATAAACCTGTGAAATACCCTCAACTGTGTTACTAGGAGAGGTGTAAGATGAACAACTCCAGAGCTACCACAAGGCAGGGAGGTATCCAAGTTCCAAGCAGCCCCTAAGTACAGAAAGCTGGCTTATCGTCCAGAACTTTCAACAGAGAACCCAGAAGGATCACACTTTATTCAGAGTTTTGTAAGGTCAGGTCTAGAGTATGAAACTCCAAAACGTAAGATCCATAAGAAACTTAAGAAAAAATCCAACACTTTCAAAAAAGATGACAAATCCAGGGATTCAACAATGTAACATTTACAATGTCTAGCATTTGATAAAAAATTACCAGAAATACATGAACAAAAATGTGACTTAAAGTTAGGAGAAAAAACAGTCAATAAAAGAATTTATGGGGTTTTTTTGAAGTCAGATTCTCATTCTGTTGCTCAGGCTGGAGTGCAGTGGCATGCTCACAGCACCCCAGCAATGACCTGCTGGGCTCTGGCAATCCTTCTACCTTCCAAATAGCCGGAACTATAGGCACGTGGTACCACATCCAGTTAATTTTTTGATTTATTGTAGAGACGAGGTCTTGCCAAGTTGCCTGGGCTGGTCTCGAACCCACAGGCTCAGGCAATCCACTCACTTTGGCTTCCCAAAGTGCTGGGATTACAGACTGAGCCACCGAGCCTGGCCAAGAATTTATCTTAAAAATAAGGACTGTAAGAATGATTCAATATTAGAAAATTTACTAACATAATTCACTGTTTTTTTTGTTTTTTGAGTCAGAGTCTCATTCTGTCACCTAGGGTGGAGTGCAGTGGCACATTCACAGCTACCACAGTCTCGACCTGCTTGGCTCAGGTGATCCTACAGCTTCAGCCTTCCAAGTAGCCAGAACTACAGGCATGTGCTACAACACCTGGCTAATTATTTGATTTATTGTAGAGATGAGGCCTCGCCAAGTTGCCCAGGCTGGTCTCAAACCCATTGGCTCAGGTAATCCTCTCACCTCAGCCTGTCAAAGTGCTGGGATTATAGGTTTGAGCCACAATATCCAGCTAAAAAAAATTTTTAAGGAAAAACCCATAATCATTCTCCCAGATGCCAAAAATTCAGCACACATTCCTGATTCAAAAAGCTAATGAAATAAATAATAAGTAAGAAAAAGTAATTTTCTTAACTTGGTAAGGATAGACTACTAGAGACTGTATTAAACATCACATATTATCAGAAATGCAAGCTCTTAACTAGAACAACCCCCAAAGCACAGGCAACAAAAGCAAAAACAGATAAGTGGGATTAGATAAAACTAAAAAGCACAGCAAAGGAAACAATAAACGAGGAGACAACCTACAGAATGGGAAAAAATATTTGCAAACCACATACCCAATAAGGGACTGACATCCAAAATATATAAGAAGTTCAAACAACTCAATAACAAAAAAACCAAACAACCTGAATAGACATTTCTCCAAAAAGGGATACAAGTAAATAGCTGGTACATGAAAAGGTACTCAACGTCACTTATCAGAGAAATGCAAATCAAAACCACAATGATATATTACCTCACATTTGTTAGATTAGCTATTAGCAAAAAGATAAGATGACAGGTACTGGCAACTGTTTGGAGAAAAAGGAACCCTGTAAACTGTGGGTGGGAATGTAAATTCATATAGACATCATGGGTAAACAACATGATGAAGTTACCACAAAAAACTGAAAACAGAAGTACTACAATGATCTAGTAATCCTACTTCTGAAAACACATATATCCAAAGAAAGTGAAATCAGTATCTCAAAGAGATATATGATCCCCATGTTAGTTGCAGCACTATCCACAAGACAAGATATGAAAACAGCCTAATATTCTACTGACAAATGAACAAAGAAAATGTTGTATATATACAATGAAATACTATTCAGCTCTTAAAAAGGAGATTCTACCACTTGCCACAGCATGGATGAACCCAGAAGACATTATGCTAAGTGAAATAAGACAGACACAGAAAGATAAATACTACGTCATCTCACCTGTATGTGAACTCTAAAAAAGTAAAACTCATAGAAGCAGATAGTAGAATTGTGGTTGCCAGGGACTGGGAGAAATGGGGGAGATATCGATCAAAGGGTACAAAGTGTCAACTATGCAGGATGTATACATTCTGGAGATCTAATGTACAGTATAATGACTATAGTTAATAATAATGTATTATATACTTGAAATTTGCTGAGAGTAGTTCTTAAATGCTTTTACCACACACACAAAAATCCCATTATACATCTTAAATATATACCATTTTTACTTGTTACTTCAATAAAGTTGGAGGGGAAGTACTCTTAATTTGAAAATATAAGCAATGTTTCTGATTTTAAGATGATGAAATCAACATATACCTGTCTTCTCTCAGAAATCACCCTTTAAAAAAAGAGAAATGCAAATAATTTCTTCAAAAAATTAAAAGACCTCTGTACCCTGAATCACCATCATAAATGAGGAAGGACACTAATGCAGTGAAAATCAAAACATCTCAGATAAAACCAGCAGAAGACAGATCTTCAGAGCACGTACTACACCTGGTAGAGCAAGGCCAACAGTGCTTTGCTTGAAACAATGAGAAAGAACTCTAAAGTGAGCCTCCCTGAATAGTATGTGAGACCACAACAAGATCACAGACTGAGAATCCATCTTTTCAGACCCTCTGTAAAGGATCTGAGGAGAATAACTCTAAATTAGAAGGAATGCCCCTCCCTGGATAGCTGCTCAACTCTGCAGGCTGGCTATAGAGAAGTAAAAGCTAAAATGAACCCACTACAAAGATGAATAATAATTAAAAGGAAGACATGCATAGTATCTAAACAAACATACAAAGAAAAAAGAAAACTGCTATATAAATAAAATAACCAGCCAGAAAAGAACAGTCACCCAAGAAATCCTGCCGTGTAGCAGGCAAAAACTGAGATCAAACATAATATCATGAATCCCAAAGACTAAAGAAAAAAATTTTTTTTAAACAAAAAAGAGTCAAAAGCAGTAATAAAGGTATTTTTAAAAAAAGAAGCAGAGACAGAAACATAAGGCGGAACAGCTCCAAGAGGAGTTTGGCATTATCTAGTAAATTTGAAGTTATGTATATCCTACAATGAGGCAATTCTACCAGAGATACACCTCCAGAAACAAGTGTGTGTATCCATAGCAATGATGTTCGTAATAGCCTCAAAGTGAAAACAAAGTAACTACCAAAAAGATAATAAATACGTATTCACATAATTGAATACTAAACAGCAATGAAAATAAAAGAATTATGACTATACACAACATTATTAATAAATCTTAAAAACAACATTGAACAAGAGCTAGATTTTAAATAATACATTGAACAAGAGCTAGATTTTAAATAATACATAATGAAAGATTGCATCATGAAGTTCAAAAACAGACAAAAGCTAAATTGTTTCTTGGGAAAAATAAATTAGTAAAGTAATAATAATGTGGAAAGAACTTCAGACAGAGAAAACATCACTCTTTTTAAATCATAAGAGATACATTTACTAAACTCTGTAAATCTGGATGACATGGATGACTTTTATAGGAAAATATTGAATACCAAAACTAACCCCAAAGTGAGAGAAAATGTGGATATACTTATTATACAAGATACACATAAAGTTGCAAAAAAAGGCTATCCTACAAAAGTTCTAGTTCATGTGTGTCATCTCTCTTGTAAGGAGTTGCCTGACTGCCACTAAATCAACTTTTTCCTTTGTGCACCACTATACCTTATACAGGTGGGCCCTGAGATATACAGGTTTGACTTATGATTTTTCAAATTTATACTGGTTTAAAAGCATTCAGTACACTACTCAACTTACAATGGGGTTATGTATGGCTAAACCCACTGTAAGTCGGACATTCACTTTTGACTTAAGATATTTTCAACTTACCAAGGGATTACCTGGACATAACTCCACCCTATGTCAAGAAACATCTGTATATACTTCTATTACTGTATAAACATCTTACTGTCTTCCAGTGGTTTATTTACATGTCTGTGGCATTGAGGACAGTATCTATTTTATGTTTGTATTTTCAGTTCCAAGCAAGTGCCTGGCATAGAACAAACACTCAAAAAGTATTTGCTGAATGAAGGCACACATGGTTCAACACTTCACAAGGTCCTGGATAGCTAACAATCTCCACAATTCTCAGCACTTCATAAGTGTCTATTTCTAATTTTTAAACAGTATTCTTTTGTTTTTTTTTTTTGAGTTGACGTCTCACCCTGTCGCCCAGACTGGAATGCAGTGGCCGCTCCCGGCCACCGCAGCCTCGACCTGCTGGGCTCCGGCGATCCTTCCACCTCAGCCTTCCGAGTAGCTGGAACTACAGGCGTGCACTACTACGTCCGGCTAATTTTTTTGATTTATTGTAGAGATGAGGTTTCGCCTGCCCAGGCGGGTCTCGAACCCGCAGGCTCAGGCAATCCACTCACCTCAGCCTCCCAA
>CAUYQG010154684.1:0-13953 GCA_963574415.1 Tarsius wallacei
ACCCAGGAAACACAGTTCGCTCCTCTCTTCCAGCAATGCCCCCACCCCGGCCACTCTCCCATATATGTGGTGCCGGGAGTGTTTGCGAGTTACCACCTCGGCCCCGCTGCCCAGGGTTCTGCAGAAGTGTCAGTGAGTGGCATGCC
Organism: Tarsius wallacei; assembly: GCA_963574415.1. NCBI lineage: Eukaryota > Metazoa > Chordata > Mammalia > Primates > Tarsiidae > Tarsius > Tarsius wallacei. Next base: position 147 of record CAUYQG010154684.1, read on the forward strand.
CCATGAGTCAGACACAGAACAGCAGTTGCTGAGGACCTGGTGAGGCCACCTGGGAGACCACCTGGAGACAGCTGAGAGCTATGCTGAGAGTGGGACAGACCCCAGCTCCCTGTCCCTGGGGAAATTCACAGAAAGCTGGGTGCTGTCTGAGCAGAGGCCGGGTGCTTTCCATGGTTCAGGCTGGGCCAGTGCAGTGTGACCGCTGGACTCCTGGGGGCCTGGCCCAGGCTCTTGGCCAGGGTGATGCTGCTTCCCAGACCCTGCAGCCCTGAGCATGGCTGGCCTCTCTGAAAGTAGTCTGGCTGTTTTCACACCCCGGGTTCTTCCCTCTTGCTCTCCTTTTGGAGAGCTAGAAAATGGTCATGACTGAGGAGCTGACCCAGCCCAGACCGGCCTTGTGTGTCAGGACTCACTGAGTCTCTTTCAGTTGATTGTCCCCGGTGACAGAGGAGTACACAGGGCTGCAGAGAGGTTGAGGGGTTTGCTCAGCATCACACAGGGCCCTGTAGAATGTGGGGGGCAGAACTGGAGGCTTCTCTGCCGACCTGGCTCTGGGCATCCCTCTGTCCCTGGGAAGCCCGGCTCCCAGCCCAAGAGGGGTCCCTGGTTGGGAGAGCAGAAACTCACCTGCCCCAGGGCTCCTGTGAGCCAGGCCCAGTGCAGGAGCCTCACTGGATGTAGGCCCTCACTGGGGCCTCCCTGGGCCTTCCTGGACCCTCTCATCTGCAGACGCCCCGCTTCTCCCCACATGAGGAGGAGGGTGCTTCCTCCAGACCTTCCAATCCGGGCCCCGTGGCAGATCCCCCTGCAGGGTGTCCTTGCCAGCGAGGGGCCGGCATCAGGGAGTCTGCCTGGCACCACTGCCTCCTGGGCGCCCGCCCCTCGGGGCAGCACCTGGTGCCATCCTTCCTGCCCCCCAAGCTCGGTGAGTGGGGGATGGGTCCCCAGCTCCCGGGGGCAGATACACAGGCCAAGCCTCCCTCTGCCCTCTCCTGGCTCTGCCAACTCTCCGGGGAACAGGATGCACAACAGGAAGGGAGGAAGCCAGGGAGGTGAGACAAGGGGAGAGAGGCAGGAGGCTGGACATCAGCAGGAAAGAATGACTAAGAAAGGGTCCCCGCATCCTCTCCCACTCCCTGCGACTTTCCAAGCACTGGTGGGGCTGAAGCCGCATGCTCTGGGGGGCTTGGACACTGGAGTTCAAACATCCAGTTTCCCAGGGTTTACTTGTGAGGTCCCCTCCGCCAAGGGCAACTTTGCACCCAAGATGGTAGAAATAGAATGGAAATGCTGGCGTCTACGGGAGGGAGTGGCGGTGATCACTGGGCACCCTTGCAGAGCCCCTGACTGTGCCGCAGCCATGGCAGCTGGGTGGGTCCCTGCAGCCTGTTGGACTCTTTTGGTGACGGTGGCATGTCCCTGTTTCCCAGGGCTTAGCGGGTGCCAGGACAAGGCTGGCGCAGGCTCCAGCTCATAGCTCCGGGTTTTCAGACTCCAGCCCCACTCTGGGCGTGTGGTGGACACCTGGCTTGCTCAGGGGCCCAGGGGTACAGGTGCCTCTCCTCTCTGTTCAGCCCTGAGTGGCCCCCATGGCCCGCCAACTTCCCCAGGCAGGAGGGAGACCCACCCTGCCAGGTGACCAAGAGTGGAAGTACCATCTGTCTCTTCTAGGGTGACCCGGCCTTGCCGACCACGGTCTCCAGGGCCAGGGCTCGCCCCAGTGCTCAGGGGCAGAGGCTGCTTGCGGGGGTGAGGACCCGGGCCCCCAGAGCATGTCTCAGAAGGAGCCCTGGTGCGTTTAATTACGGAGCCGGGCTGACCCGCGTCCCTCCTCCTCCCCTGTGCCGCTCTGTGGTGTGGTCCAGCACATCCCTGGGCAAGCTGAGGCCTGCCCGGACTCTGATGAATAGTCATGAGGGATGGGGGGTGGGCCGTGGGTTTTGTTGTTAGATGCAGCCAGTTGACAGAACTCAGGAGATGGGAAAAGCGAAAATGCCAACGAGCAGCCCACATGTCCCGGAGCGTCCCCGGCCCCTGCTTCCTTAGCCGCTGTGCCGCCCCCCTGTCCACCCTGCTGGGTGGCCACGACTCTGCCCCTTCCCTCTCCGGCCACTCAGACCCATGCCTCGTCCCCCGGGACACCAGCTCCCCAGCGTGTGCAGATTCCCTGGTGCCCACCATGCTGTACGTCGGTGACCCCATGCGGCACTTGGCCACGGTAGGTGTGCCGTGCCCTTCACGGGGGCTGTTCGGGGGTCTTGGAGAGGGTGTCCCATGGTGGAGGGTTCAGGGGGCAGTTTCTTGCCTGTCTTCCTGGTCGGGCACCTGCAGCCAGCTGGAGTGACCAGAGGCAAGAGGGGAGGAATTGAGGGGCCGGGGGCAGGTCCCAGGCATGGCAGCAGGCAGCTTTGGGGTCTCTGAGGTCTGGCATGCACTGGCTGGGCAGGGACCAGCGGTCAGGGCAGGGAGGCGGGATCAGTGTCTGATCGGGGCTGGGCGAGCTGGTGCCTCTGCCTTGTGAGCCGGGGGTTCTCCGATGCTCCTTGGCTTTTGTGCCAGCAGCTGTGTCCCAGGCTTGGGGTCTCCGAGCTGCCCTGCCTGCCCCGGCTGCCGGGAGCTGAGCATACCCGGGAGGTCTTCTTCACTCCTGGGCTTGGGTGTGAGGTTGTCCCCACCCTGCTCCCGGGCCCAAGAGCACCGCACCTGGGGCTTTGCTCACTTGGCAGCCACAGCGGGAGGTGTTTCTCAGTGGCCTGAGGCTTGTGTCGCGTGGGTTGAGTCAGGGATCTGTGGCCACCGGCTTCATGGCCTCCTGCTGTCCCCGTCACACGGTGGTCAGCCAGCCTGGCAGAGGGGCAGGACGGGGCCACAGCTTGTGCCTGGCCCCTGTGCCTATGTCCGGGGGACCTGGGCTAGTTTCCAGACTTGCCAGGTCCCCAGGGCCAGGCACATTGCAGGCTGCTAATTGAGCAGGGAGAGGGCTGGGCACGGCTGCTGGGATCCAAGCCGCTTTTCCTTCCAGGGAGGCAGACAGCTCAGCTGCTGGTACGTGTGCCATGCGGGAAACCCAGCAATGGGCAGAGGGGCGGCGGGCAGGCGGATATGGTCCAGGTGTCCCCAAGTTCTGCTGGCCTAGGACAGGAGCCTGGGGTGCAGAGGCACAGAGAACTACAGGCCGGGATCTTGGAGCGCTGAAGGGTCCAGGCAGTGTGATCAGAGCACATGCCCATGTGTGAGAGCATCATGTGTGTTTGTGAATGTGCACACCAGAGTGTGTGCATGCATGTGAGAGTGTGTGCATGTGGTGGTTGGTATGGGTATGTGCATGACTGTGTTTATGTGAGTGTGTGTCTTAACGTGGATGTATATGCCCATACAAGTGAGAATGTGTATAATTGTGTATGTGTGTTGTTGTGGATGTGTGCACAGGCTGGTGTGTGTGGGCGTGCATGCACACGTGTATGTGCATATGTGTTGTTAGGGTGCGTGCATGTGCGTTCAGGCTGGTGTGTGTGTGTGTGTGTTTTTTATTTTTAGTTGGAGTGTCACTCTGCCGCCTACATTGGAGTGCAGTGGCACACTCGCCGCCACCACAGCCTCGACCTGCTGGGTTCAGGTGATCCTTCCGCCTCAGCCTTCCAGGTAGCTGGAATCACAGGCATGTGCCACCATGCCCGGCTGATTTTTTATTTATTGTAGAGATGAGATCTCGCCATGTTGCTCAAGCTGGTCTCAAACCCCTGAGCTCAGGTATTCCTCTTGCCTCCGCCTCCCAAAGTGCTGGGATGACAGACGTGAGCCACCGCACCCAGCTAGTGTATGTGTTGTTATGGTGTATGCACATGTGTGTGTGTGCAAGCTGGTATGTATGGGGGTGTGTGTACATGCATGTGTGTTGTTATGGTTTGTTCATCTGTGTGCATGTGTATGCAGGCTGGTATGCATGGGTGAGTGTATGCGTGTTGTTATGGTGTGTGCAGGTTGGTATGAGTGGTGTGTGCAGGTGTGTTTGTGTAATTTGGATGTGTGGGTGCACATGTGTATGTGACTGCATGTGTCCATGTGTGTGTGTTGGAATGAGTGTGTGTTGGGATGGCTGCATGTGTGTTTGTGCCTGTGGGTGTGTGTCCCCAGACAAGGTTGTGGGGAAGAGGCAGAATATGTGTGGCCAGAGTGGCCCAGAGAGTGAGTGAGGGGTGTGGGTGACCTATCTACACAGCCTGACCTGGGCACTGACTCTGTGCACTTGAGCCTGACAGCACTGTGGCCTTTCCACACGCCCATATGACCTTTTTATCTGAAACCCGAAGCCGGGACTGTAGCCGAGGGCTCCACTGGGGAAGGGTGTCCCTCCCTCCCCTGCCTGTCTGCCACCTACTTGTTCACTGATTGATTTATCCACCAGCACGTTATCACTGGGAACAGTGGGCTTATTCCCTATGAGTAAATGTGTCCATGTGTTGTCATGGGTATGTGCACAGCCTGGTATGAATAGTGCACGCTTACAGGTGCTCCCTGGGAAGCTGCCTTGAACCCAGACTCTCAGGGTAGGTGGTGTGTGAGCCAAGAGGGGCTCTCCTGGCTGCTGAGCAACCTGGAACCCAAGGCAGACCTGGGAACCTTTAGCCTGGAAGCCAGGGTCCCCGTGTGTTGGTCGAGAAGCCCGGGAACATGGAGCCTCTGGCACAACCTTTTTCCTCAAATGGAGCAGATGTCGCCATGTAACTCAACCATGGGAGGGCTCTGTCGAGATTGACTATGGCTGCTGCATGGGCGCTTTTCCTGAGAGGCAGGTTTGGGGTGGAGACTGGCTGCCCTGGGCCGTGTCCACCCTGCTGCTGCTGCTTCCCCGCGCCCAGGGCACCAGCATGCTTCTGTTCCCACCAACATCCACCAACCAGAGTATCCCTCTGCTTCTTTTTAGACCAAGGATTAACTGTGTTTCGTTTGTTCAAATTTATTCTTTCGTTCATTTCGTCAGCAAATGTCAACTGCTGTGTTAGGCCAAGCACCGGGACGGGCAGAGAAGCTGCCCAGAGCCAGCTGTGGCTCCAAGGCCTCTTTCCCCTTGGGGGGAGGGGGGTGGGCTGGGTCATCCTAATCTGGGCGAGTGACTCAGTCTTCCTGTTTCTGTTTCGAGAGAGAAAACGGCATTTGGCCCAAAGGGTCTTAAACCCCAGATGAACAAATAGGATTGTACTCAAGTCGATGGCTCTATCCAGTTCATTGGCCTCTGTCCTGTGGGAGTAGAACAGCCACTCGGGTGCCTTTGGGGCTGACCCAACCCTGGGAGAAGCGTCTGAGTGGCGGGTCACTGTGCAAGCCCTGGCTGGATTTCCCACCACGCACCAGCATGGCAAAGGTTTCCGCGGGTGGGCTCGGGGGTCTGTCTTCAGGCCCTAGCAGTGGAGTCTTTGGAAAGCAACACCCTCTCTGAGCCTCGGTCTCCTTCTCTATAAGCAGGAAGGGACTTGCCCTGAGGCTGCCTAGTCCATGCTTGCTGTGGGGTCCCCGAGGCAGCTGCTGAACATTGGCTGTACTCGCCACCAGCGCCCATGGTTAGAGGTGTGGGGAAGCCTGCTGGACAGCTGTGGGCTCAGCCCCTTCCTCCCGCAGTCTCAGCCCTCTCTGTTGCTTCTCCCACCTTCCTTCCACCTCGAGGACTCAGTCACCCCCACAGAGGAGCTGGTCAAACGATACCACGTTCCAAGTCTGAGCTCCACGCACTGGGCTCCATGCCCGGCCCGAGGCTGACCTGGACGTGGAGCTGGGTTCTCCCAGGTGTCGCTTGGAGCTGATGGCCTCACTTTGGAGGTCCTTCTAGACAGAAGAGGGGAGCGACAGACACGCAAGAGCTGGGACTGTCCCTGACACTGGGACTGTCCCCGACCTCCCAGGTTTCCAGCTCACCCACCCACTGCCACCTGGCTTCCACTTGGGGCTGCCACTCTTCAGAGCCTCAAGTCTCAAGAGGCAAGTAAGGCTAGTGTCAGTCGCCATGGCCCTCCCCACACCTTCTGTGTTGAGAGTACCCAGGCCTGTCTCGGCTGCAGCATTGACAGGGCCTGGCCAGCCTCCCTGGCATGAGGGTGTGGTGTGGGAGCACCACCACCTTTGTCCCGAGGAGCAGCATGAAAGGCCCAGGGCTTCGGACTCCCTGCATGCCGGTGGGACAGGCTACCCCCCATTTCTGCAGGAAGTGCAGCCTCTGAGTGGGAAAGGCCTCAAGGGCAGGGCCCCCCTCCGGGTGGGAAAAGTCAGTCAGTGCAGCCAGATTCAGATACTAGGTGCTTAGTGTATACAAGGGGATACGGATGGAGAGCCCTGAGCTGACTTACATTCTTAGAAGGTCCCCCGGCTGCAGTGCTGGGGCTAGGCCATGGGAGGGCAGGGACGAGGCTGGGAGAAACTGCAGGCTGGGACCATCCAGGTGAGGGAGGCGGGCCTGGCGGCCAGGTGGGCACAGGGGAGGCGGCGAAGCTGTGGGATTCGGGACAGGACTTGCAGATGGGTAGGATGTGAGGGGAGGAGGGGTGAGGGTGGCCCCAGGTTTGAGACTGAGATACAGTGGGAGTTGGGGGTGAAGTGCTGTGGTCCCCGTGGCTTTGATGGTGGAGACACCGGCAGCCATCATGGGGAGGGTGAGGGGGGTAAATCTGTGCAGGGAGGAGGAGGAGGAGGCGGCGGATTGTAGAGGCACAGGAGGGAGGGGGCGCCCAGTGGTCCTGAGGCCTGAGAAGCGACCACCTGTGGCTCAGCCCCTGCAGCCTGGGAGGCGTAGCAAAGGTGGTCAGGCATGGGACAAAACTCGAAGGTGACCTACCGCGCAAGGGCAGGAGAGTGTCAAGGACACCAAGGTTTCATTTGGAACCCATGGCAGCTCTGCTGGTCCTCGAGGCAGGAAAGGCAAGGGTCTAGATGGGCAGGGGGCAAGGAGTCGGGGTGACATGGACTGGAGCGGCCACTTGGAGGCTTAGGCTCAGGTGCTGGAGATGACCCCGGGGGAGTCCCGAGCAGGGATCGTTAAGTCAGGGCTGGGTGGGGTCTGTGCAGAGGGAAAGGGGAGAACCTGGGCTCCAGGCGCGCTCTGGGCCCTGGTGTCAGAGACACTGAGTGGAGGAGGAGATACAAGAGAGCAGCCTAAAGGCCAGAGAGACCCGGCACCAGGGGTCAACAGGGAGGACAGAAAGGGACCAGACTTGGCCATCCAGAGGCCGATGGGGACAACTGGGAGGAGTTCCCGGGGCTTGGGGAGGACAGAGCAGGCTGAGAATGGCCTGGTGGGGACTGGGCACACCAACCGGGCATCCTTTACAGGCCGAGGGGCAGACGGGGCTCGGACCATGTGGGGCTGAGGGAGGGAGTGATGGTCCCAGTGGGAGACCAGGCACCTGGTGGAGAAGTCACCCCACTCGCCTGTCTGGTACACTCCCCCCAGGCTCCCTGCTGCCCTCAGCCACCTCTTATTTCCTCACAGCTCTGTCCTTTGCCTGCCCCCACCCCTACGCCAGTCTAGTGAGGCCTGAAATTTAGGAGACTTAAACTGGTGATGTCACGTCATTTCGGTTTGCGGAAATCACCCATCCCTTCACTCAGACCACAGCCCCTGCGTTATTCCTGGCACCCCCGAGGTCCTGAGGCTCCTGCCTCTGAGTGTACCCAGGGCCCGCTGCCCACCCTGCCTCTGCTCCTGCACCCTCACCCATGCCGCTCAGATGCATCTCCCATCTCCCACTGCTGTGCATTCTCAACTGCAGAGCCAGAAGGAGGCCTTTAGACCCTGGGCCGTCCCTGCTCCACTCTGACCACCCCTCCACACAGCCCTGGGTCCTTCTCTCCGCTGGTCCCCATCCGGAGAACCCCTTTACCCCCAGGCCCGCCTAGCGCCCTTGGTGGCTCTTTCCCTTCCTGTTGGCTTGGCTCCACTGTTGCCTTGCCTTTCCAAGCCTCCTTCAGCGGGACGCCGGCCCACTGCCTACCCTGTACCCTGCACCCTGTGCTGCTGTTTTTCAGCCTCTTTGATCCTCTGGGCCCCTGCCTGCTGGCGTGCAGGCTAGTTTCTCGTCCACCAGAAGCTCAGGGCCACATCCTGTGTTGCTGTGGCCTCCCTCCCTGCACCTGGAGGGAGCCAGGATGTCAAGCACAGGGAATGGGTGTGAAAGCGCAGGGCCCTGTGGGGGAGTTGCACCAGGCAGCCGGGTTGGCCTGCTGGGAGGGGTGGGCACCGCAGTGGCTGAGGAAGGGGCCAGCTGTTTCTCTGGTCCCAGGGCCTTTGTCCCTGCCTTGGTGCCCTTCCCCGGCTGACCTGGGCTGCCTTTTCCTCCATCTTTGGGTCTCCCCAGATGTCACCTTCTCACTGAGGACCATTAGAGGCAGTACACGCTGTGACTCACCTGCCTATGTCCCCCACTGCCGTGTCAGAGTTCAAATGATCAGGCCAGCCGCTTGCTTGCGGGGAGAGGCACTGACATGTGCTCTGGGAGGGGCCTGGGATACCCTGCTGACCAGTTCCCTTCATGTCTTCGGCACCAGCACGAAGCTGGTACAGGCAGGGCCTGATTCACATCTGCAGGACCAATGGACAGACAGATGGACAGGCAGGGCAGGGCATGTGTGCTGGACACCTGGATTGGGCTACAGGGCAGTGGCAGCAGACAGAAGACTGACTGCCCCTGTCCCAGCAGGCTCAGCAGAGAGAAGGGAATGGCCGTCCGCTATGCCGTCTCCCTTCGGTCATCCCAGGGTGCCCCCTTCCTCTGATCCTGGCTGGGAGGGCCTGGACTGGCCATTGTTGGGAGGTTAAATAACGTCCATGTGTCCTGTGGGCACCAGCTTTTCACAGGCAGCACTGCAGATCCTGGGGGGAAATGGCCTGGAGACTGCACTGGGACCCTCTGCAGAGGCTTGGGGGTCCAGGCCTCCACCGCCGGGTCTGCTCAGCCTCCTGGCACAGATGCAGGCTGCAGGGCAGCTGCGGCCTCGCGGTCCTGCAGACGCAGGTCTGGGCTTCTGGGGGCACGTTTCTCAGGCGTGAGGTGTGGAAAGTTCCACACGGCCCTGGCCCAGGGTTGGGCAAGCCCAGCCACGGCCCTGGAGAGGAGAGGCTGTGCAGGCTGCAGGAGGGGGCCTCCCCAGGCACAGGTCGAATCTTGCTGGCATTTCCATCCATTTAATCGCAGACTCGGGGACACTGCGGGAAACACCGGCGGGAGGCAGGGCCCACTGTGTGTGGGACGGGCCTCCCCAGCCAGGCTTAGACTGCATGTCAGTCGCGCACCTCTGGGTGCGGCAGCCAAGCTCAGACACGCCCAGGAGAGGAGTAGGGGAACCTGGAGAGTGTCGTACTCCTGAAAGCCCGCACCAGGCTGGTCTGTGCCTTCCCCCGGGAGCAGGGACACTGCACTGACTCCCTTGGCCTCTGAGGGCTGGAGTCAAAGCTCAGACCCTGTCTGGGACAGAGGGAGGAGGCCAGGGGCGAGGAGAAGGCCGGCTGACCCCTCAGAGGCTTCAGGCAGTCCCCTTGAAGCCTGACCCCGGCCCTCAAACATGGTGCCTTCTGGAAACATCTGTTGAGGGCCCGGCTGCACCACGCACCTGACAGTGGTGATGAAACAGCCAGGTCTCTGCCCTGTCCAGGGATCCCAAACCAGGGGTGCGTAGGGAGCTGGGCGAGAGGAGACAGCAGTGAGAGGGGCCAGCCAAGCTAGACTCCAGTCCCACCCCCCCGGTCCCAGGCTTTTCAGCCCAACTCCCTCTATCCTAACTCTGGTCCTCTGAGGAAGCTAGTTCTCCATAGAGAGGGGACCAAACAGCCAGACCAAGCTCAGGCCCAAGTCTCCTGACACCCCACCAAGCCCAGGGCCTCTCCCCGCAGGGGCTTGTCTGGCCTCTGCTCCCAGCAACCTGGCCTATGGGCTGGCCAGTGTGGGTTTTGGACAAGGCTTCTCAGGGAAGTGATCTCACAGCGGATATTAGGCGGAAAGAATCAAGCAGAGAGGTGTGAAGTATGGGTGGAGGGGCAAGGCAGCGCAACCACTAGCGGGGAGGAAGCAGGTCGGGAGGGTCAGCAGATCGGAGGGCACAGGGGTTGGTCAGCGGGTCGGAAGACACAGAGAGTCAATCAGCAGGTTGGGCAGGGGCTGAGGAAAGAACTGGAGGCTGGCCCTTGCACTGGGCCACAGAGGGTGGCTCCAGGGCAGGTCCACAGAAGCCTGGGGCACGGGGCTGACCTGGAGTCATGGGGTGTGGAGGGAGACGTTTCTGCAAGGTCCCAGTGTGGTGCTAGACAGAGTAAGGGTGCAAGGTGGGGAGAGGGGACACCGCAGAGCTGGGGAGTGCACAGAGCTCTTCAAGTCTGCAGGAGGGAGAGGGGAAGGAGGAGAGAGGGAGGAAGGGAGAGGGGGCAGGGAAGAGAGAGGCAGCCAGAGGGGAGGGAGGAGGCCCCCACCGAGGCGGTCCCAGAGCCTGGTCAGTCTTGCTTGGCGCTGCCTTAGGGGCTCTGGGCTATCTTGGCCGGGCTTTGGAGAGCCCTCCCTCCACACCACCAGGAGTCTTGGGGACAAGGAGGGAAACTGACTGACGGGAACCCCCCACAACAGGGTGCGGTCCCCAAACACAGGCTGAAGTCACAAAGGAGAGAAGTCTGGTTCCACTCTGATGGGCCGTGTCCTGCTTGCTAGGCTCCACATGCAGCTAAGTGACGCGTGTTCTAGAAAGAACATCCCGAGTGACAGGTGGGAGACAGACGCTGGACACTCCCGGCTGGTGGTGAGAGTCCATTTCTAGAGGTTTCTAGTAAAATAACATTCATAGCCAGAGGCAAGACAGATGTCCCCTGCCCCATAAAGTCAAAACAATCCTGTCCTTTAGGGCAGCAGTCCCCAGCCTTTTTGGCATCGGGGTCTGGTTTTGTGAGGACAGTTTTTCCACAGACCGGCTGGGGGTGCTGGAGGGTGCCGTCCAACCTCCCTGCTGATGTTGTTCCGTATTTGCAGCTGCTCCCCAGTGCTAGTATCACTGCCTCCGCTCCACCTGGGATCATCAGGCGTTAGACTCTCATGAGGAGCATGCAACTGAGATCCCTCTCGTGCGCAGGTCACAGTAGTGTTCATGCTCCTGTGAGAATCTAATTCTGCCACTGTTCTGAAGAAGATGGAGCTTAGGCGGTCATGTGAACGAAGGGAAGCAGCTGCAAATCCAGATGCCTCCCGGCTGCTCACCTCCTGCTGTGCGGCCAGGTTCCTAACAGGCCACGGACCGGTACTGGTCCGCGGCCTGGGGCTTCCGTGCCTTCTGCTCTGGGGAAACCTGCCTGCTTATGCATGGAGGACCCTTCCTCAGACACGCACACGCGCTGCCCAGGGCTGTGCCACCTGGGACCGGTAGGGAGCGCCTGGGGTAACGGCACCGTGTTTGCAGGCACTTCCCTCAGCTCTTTACGCACGTTTACTGCCTAGACCCACCCAAAGCCCTCGGTGACACGCATTATCGCTCTCCATCACTTTGAGGTGACAGAGGCAGATGGGTCCAGCAGCAGGTGGGAGAAGCAGATGAGCCCACAGGGTGTTAAGAGGCCCGGTATCCTCAGAGGAATAGGAGAGGAAGCACAGGGACCGCAGGAGGGAGCCTGGGTGGCTTCTGGGAGGAGGTGAGCCTAGGCCAAAGGTACAGGTGCAGAGGTGGGCGGTGTTCCAGGAGCGGAACAGCGCAAACAAAGCTTGTGGTGTGGACCAGCGGTTCTGAACAGAGGAGGCTGGAGCTGGGCTCCTGAGGGAGGCATTATGGCCTCCCAAGGGACAGAGTTCCGACTTTCACTTCTTTGTGCTGGAGGGGTGGGGCAGAGTCTGAATCAGTGTTTGAGTCCAGCCCCCGCCACCCTGCTGGGCCCAGTGCAGGGACAAGGCTGGGGGTGTCCTCTCTCCCCCAAGTCTCCTCCCTGGGATGAGTCAGCCTGAAACCATGGGCCTCTGGGAACATGACCAGAGACGTGAACATTACTAGCTGATCTTTTTGTTACCATTTCCACTATAAAAGTAAGTTCTGTCCCGAGAGCACTGTATATGTCCTCTGTCACCCGACTGACCCGTCCTTACCCTGATGTGGTTGTCCTGTCTCACTGTCTTGGACTCTGATAAAAATAGCCGTAGACACTGGGACCTGAGGGGTAGATCAGGAGGGGCCCTGGACACACACTTTAAAAACAATTAATTTTCCATCTACATCTAAAAGAAATCAGTTGAGATGCTTACAGGTTGTAAACAGTGACTGTGTGCCGTGGGAGTCTTCAAAGTGAAACCACAAAATCCAACTTTTAATGGAAGAGGCTGGAACCCAAGAATCCAGGAAGGGACCATTTCCTGAGTAGATTCCTCCAGGCAGTGGTGGTGGGTGGGGTGTCGGAGGACTGAGGGGACACTCTGGGGAAGGTAGCCTGGCTCCTGGGCAGTGTCAGGGCCTGGGGCTCCAGCTGACCGGGGCAGGCTTCCCTAGTGACTCCCGAGGACTGCCCTAGCTGAACTGCCCATGTGAGTTCCAGGGTCTGTTTCATTCAACCAAGAACTCTTGGGTGTCCAGGTCAGTGCTGGAACCAGAGAGACCCTGCCCCAGGACCAGCGGGGGTCTACTCCCGAGAGCGTCCACTCTCCCCCACCAGTCCCTGGTCCTCGGCAGGATGGACTCAGCCTCAGTTTTCTCATTGCTGGATTTTTGTACCCATGAGCTGGGCTCATGCTTCCTGCAAGGGAGCTTCCTGGATGCTAGTACCAGGTAGTCACCTGGGCAAGGGTCACATCTCCTGAGGAAAAGTCGAGTGTTACAGTGTTTCTGGGCCCTCCTGACCTCCATGACCCTCATACGGAGTATATGTTGATTTCATCCCCACTTTACAGATGAGAAAGCCAAGGCCCAGGAGGTAGGGTGTTAGACTGGGTCACACAGGTAGAGCTGAGACTTGGCCCCGGGACTCCTGACCTCAGAGCCCTGCGCAGCCCACTGGGTCCTGGGAGGTCTCTCCGGTCCCTCTCCTTTTCCTGCCCAGCCTGGACCTGGATGACAGAGAGCCCTGGCCCTTGGGGTGGCATCAGTGTGCCCAGGAGGGTCCATGGTTCTCAGACCTGGCCAACATCTCCTGTCTACCTCGTGTGGACCCCTAGGTCCCAGCTTCCACCGTGCAGACTGGCCAAAGCCAGAGAGCAGCCCGCATTTGTGGCCTCCCACCCAGTGGTAATCTCAGCACAGGAGCACTGGGAAGTCCCCAGCAGAACTTCAGGAATGAGGCCCCTGGGCTGGGGGCGCTGCAGGATTTGCCAGGGTGGTGGTGGGTGGGTGGATGGGCGGGGCTGCCCTTCAAGGAGTGACCAGGCACTCCCATGCCTCTTGGTCTGAAAGCTGCTTGTGGCTGCCATCCATGAAAGGTGGTATCCTTTACCTATAAGGCCCCTTGGAGGGGGCTCTGGTATTTTCCTGCCCGCTGACTGGGCTTGCAGGCCCTCTGTTCCATAGGTTCCCGCAGGGGCTTGTTCCTGCAGCTTGCACTCCTGACACCACTCCATGTGCCAGCGCTGAGCCCCTGCCAGGGTCCTTCTAACCCGCTGCTTCCAGCTCCAGTCACTGCCCTTGGGCTCCTCCCAGACTCCACTGACACCCTGTTTCCCTTGCCTGACCAGAGCAGAAATAACCAGGCCATCCTCAGACTCTGAGCCAGGAAGCCTGCCAAGGCTCACAGGGACCCCAGACCGCAGCTCCCCATGGGCAGGCCCAACCCCCTAAGTCCTCCTCAGGGATGGCGAGAGCTCAGGAAGCCTCTCTG
>CAUYQG010154685.1:0-20102 GCA_963574415.1 Tarsius wallacei
TGGATTGCCTGAGCCCGCGGGTTTGAGATCTACCTGGGCAGTTTGGCGAGACCTCATCTCTACAATAAATCAAAAAATTAGCCGGGTGTGGTAGCGCGTGCCTGTAGTTCCAGCTACTTGGAAGGCTGAGGTGGAAGGATCTCCGGAGCCCAGTGGGTCAAGCCTGCGGTGGCCGGGAGCGGCCACTGCACTCCAGTCTGGGCGACAGAGTGAGATACCAACTCAAAAAAAGAAAAAAAAATTAGGCAGGCATGGTAGTGCGCATCTGTAATTCCGGCTACTTGGAATGCTGAGGCAGAAGGATCGCTGAAGCCCAGCAGGTCGACGCTGGGGTGGCCATGAGTGTGCCACAGCACTCCAACCTGGATGACAGAGTGAGACTCCGACTCAAAAAAATAAATCTAACTAGGATTTTGACTTCCTCTTGTATTCACTGTTCTGAGTCATCCCTTCTTTTCTGTGTGCATTTGCAGTTGGGTAATTTTCTCAACCTGTTTCATGCCAGTAGAATTTTGGGGTTCAAAGACTTTTTCTCACTTTTTAAGATTTTTTAAAAATTTGAAATGATTATAGATTCAAAAGAAGTTGCAAAAATAGCATGTATCCTTCACCCAGTCTCCTCCAAAGGTGACACCCATCAAAGCTAGTACAATATCAAACCAGGAAATTGACATTAGCACCATATGCAACCGTGTTCAGATTTTACCATTTTCACATGCACTCCTTTGTGTATGTATTCCATCACCAGAAAGATCTCCATTGGGCTATCCATATCCCTCCCCTTCATTCCATCTCTAATCCTTGGAAATAGTAATTTGTCTTCCATCTCTATAATTTTGTCATTTCAAAAATGTTATATGAATAAAGGAAAGTAAAGGTATTTTTAAAATGTTACACGAATGGAATCATACAATATATGACCTTTTGAGATTGACTCTTTTCACTGAGCATAACACTCTTCAGATCCAGGTTGCCTCATGTATCAATAGTTCATCCTTTTATTTATTTATTTACTTATTTATTTTATTTTTGAGTTGGAGTCTCACTGTCACCCAGGCTGGAGTGCAGTAGTACACTCACGGCCACCTCAGCCTTGACCTGCTTGGCTCAGGCAATCCTTCCATCCCAGTCTTCCAAGTAACTGGAACCACAGGCATGCGCCACCATGCCCAGATAATTTTTAAAATTATTATAGAGACGAGGTCTCACCAAGTTGCCCAGGCTGGTCTAGAACCCCTGGGCTCAGGCAATCCTTTCACTTCGTCCTCCCAAAGTGCTGGGATTACAGCCACCACACCCAGCTCATCCCTTTTTTTAAACTTAAAAAAAATTTATAAGTTCATAGAAAGTTTCAGAAATATATAGAGAGGTCTGTGTACCCTTTATTCATTTTCCTCCAATGGGTGGGGAATCTTGCATAACTTCGTATTAAAACTATGTGTAGATGCATGTAACCACCAACACAATAAAGATATAGAACTGTTCCATCATCCCAAGGCTTCCGCATGCTACTCATAACCATACACACTGCTCTTTCCTCTCATCTGTAACCCCTGAAAACCCTACTCCATCTCAATAATTTTGTCATTTTAAGAATGTTATATAAATGGAATTATATAGTCTGTAACCTTTCAAGGAGGTTGTGGGGAAGAAAGAGAGATGGAGAGAAAAAGGGGAAGAGTGAGACAGAAAGATATAGAGAGACAGAGAGAGAGAAAGAACACATTTTTCTCATAAGGACCTAATTCTATGAGATCAGAGCCCTACCCTATGACTTCATTTAACTGCATCACTTACTTAGAGGCCCCATCTCCAGATACTGCCACACTGGGGTTTAAAGCTTCAACATATAAATGTGGAGGGGGGATGATACAAACATTCAGTCCATAACATATCTCCATTTTTCTACTGAGCCCATCCAGTGAGTTAAAGAAAATTTTTTGGTTACTATATTATTTTTGGGGTGTGTGTGTGTGTGTGTGTGTGTGTGTTAGAGTCTCACTCTGTCACTCAGGCTGGAGTGCAGTGGCATGCTCACAGCCACCCCAGCGTTGACCAGCTGGGTTCAGATGATCCTTCACTTCAGCCTTCCAAGTAGCTGGAACTACAGGTGCGCACTACCACACCTGGATAATTTTTTAAAATTTATTGTAGAGATGAGGTCTTGTGAAGTTGCCCAGGCTGGTCTCGAACACATGGGCTCAGGCAATCCTCTCACCTCGGCCTCCCAAAGGGCTGGGATTACAGACTTGAGCCACCATGCCCAGGCTATATTAGTTTCTTACGGCTGCTGTAATAAATTACCAAAAACTTGGTAGCTTAAAACAACAGAAATGGCTGGGCAGAGATATCTATGCAGAGATTTTCTGTTTCTTTAATTTATCTCAAGAATGTAAGTGTTTGTTGAAGCATTTTTATAGTACCTGTTTTAAAATCTTGTCAGATAATTCCAATAAGTTTTGTTGGCATCTGTTGATTTTCTTTTCTTGTTCAAGTTGAGATTTCCTGAGTTCCTGGTTTAGTGAGTTATTTTCATTTACAACCTGGACATGTTGGATATTGTTATGAGACTCCAGATCTCATTTACATCTTCTGTTTAACAGAAAGTTAAAGTCTGCTGAAATAGGGCTGGTGAAATGGGGAGCACCAACTCTTTACCGTTGAGTGGAAGTCCAAGCTTGTTACATGGCTTCCACTGTCACCGACCTATAGGAAAGGGGACGGTTGGCCCAATATTGCTGGGAAGAAGTAGAAATCTGGGCTCCACAGATAGTCTCCTTTACATTGTGGGGAAAGGAATAATGTGCCTCATTACTGCTGGCTGGGGATGGCAGGTCAGACTCTTCACTTGGCCTCCACTGAGATCATGGAAGTGGTGGGGGAAGAGGTACTTAGTTACTGCTGGGCAGTGATAAAAGCCCAGGCTCCCCACTTAGCGTTCTCTGACACCACCTGCAGGTGAGGGAGAGGACTGTTTTGTTACTACCAAAGATCGAAGTCTATGCTTTCCCCTCAGCCTTTGCTAATGGAGTTTGGGAGTGAGGTTTTTTTCCCTCTCCTGGACATTTTGCCGGAGACATTTAATGTCAAAAGGTTGTTGTCTTGCTATGCCCTTTCTCAGTCCTTTGACAAGCCTTTTAATGAGGACATTTTTGTCTCTGCTTGTTTGGCATTTCCAGGTTGCCAGCAAAAAGAAAAAATCCCAGGGATTCACCGCTGTTATCATTCCTTCAGTACTGGGGTCTCTAGCTGCTCTACCTTCTTATGTTTGTTTTACGTATAATATCTAGCATTTTAAACTGTGCTTAGGGATAGAAAAGAATGCATCCAGAACCAGAAACTCTCTTTTAATTTATACTTTATCCCTATAAATCCAAGGTGGAGATGTTTCTGGATATATAATACTTTTTAAAAAAAACTTGTGGATCACTTTGAATCTTACTCAGTTCCACTCTGTTAGGCAAAAGACTGCCCACAAATTTATTTGAAATAATCCCTTCTCTACCATAACTCTGGCTGAGATGGCTCAGGGACAACAATCACACTTAAGATTTCTAGAATTCCTATTGTTTGCTTTAAAAGATCTGTGAGGCATACTCATAATTTGTTCAGTTTTTTTATGTGACTAATATTACTCTGAGGCGCTGACTCAAATCTTTCTGAGATGTTAACAAAATATTTTTCAGTAATATTCTTAGTTTCGTGTTTGAACCAGGTTTTCCTGGCAGTGCCCTGGATTTGAGTTTTGCTAGGAAACCATTTTTAAATTTTACCATCATGTTCCATTTAAAGAGACTGAACATTTTCTAAATCAAGAAGTCCTGGCTCTTTCATGTTTAGCAGTCCTTCCTTTAAAAAAGTTCAGGATTTCTCAACCTCAGCACTATTGATATTATAGGCAGGATAATTTTTTGATGTGTGCAGGGGACGTAGGGGTGGTTTGAGAGGGGATGGGGGCTGTCCTGAATATTGTAGGATGCTTAATAGCATCCCTGACCTCTACTAACTAGATGCCTGTAGCAGCCTCCCAAGCTTTGACATCTAAAGATGTCTCAGACATTGCCAAATGTCCCCGGGGAAACAATACCACTCTAACTCGAGAGCTGCTGCTTTCGTGTATCCTCTCCTCCTGTCCTTTACTATAAGCAGCAAGAAGAAAGCAGGTGGCACCTTCAACACTTTGCTTGGAAATATCCTTAACTAGATCACCCAATTCACTAGGCACATTTTCTATTTTCCATTTTATTGTAGGCAATAGGGTTGCTAAACTTCATGCCACAACATAGCTTTTAATAACATTTACCTCTCTCTTTCCTGCATGCCCTCACTGCACTCTTAAGGCCTGAGGCTTCTTCAACAGCTTCTTCAAGGTACTTTAGGATTTTACTACACTCTTCTCAAAGCCGAATTCTAGTGGCATTCCTACATTATACAGTGCTATTACAGCAGCACTCTACCCAGTACGAAATCTTTATATATTATTTATTGATGCATAACAAACTATCCCAAAATTTAGCAGCTTGAAGTAAGTATTTATTATCTCCAAATGTTTGAGCATCAGGAGTCAGGAGCACTTTAACTGAGTGCTTCTGCCTCCAAGTCGCTCATGAGGTTTCAGTCAAGCTGCTGGCCAGGGTTGCAGTCATCTCAAGATTCTACTGGGGCCAGTGCATCTGTTGCCATACTTATCACGTGGATGCTGGCAGGCCTTCGTTCTTCACTGGCTGTTAGCTGGAAACCTCAGTTCCCTGCCACGTGGGCCTCTCTATAAGGTAGTTGACAACATGGCAGCTTGCTTCTCCCAGAGTGAGTGAGCAGCCTCCACCTGCTGGGCTCAGCCTTCCAAGAAGCTGGAGCCACAAACAGCACCACCACACCTGGCTAATTTTTTAATTAATTGTAGAGACAAGGTTTTGCCAAATTGCCCAGACTGGTCTTGAACTCCTGGGCTCAGGCTAGTTTCTTGCCTCTCTGTCTCTGTCCCTCAAAGTGCTGGGATTATTGGTATGAGCCACCACGCCCCGCCTAGTTTTTTTTTTTTTTTTAATCTGAATTTTGGAAGTGACATACGATCATTTCTGCTATATCCTACTGGTCACATAGAGTAACCTTGAATACAGTAGAAGAGGATGGCACAGGTATAAATAACAAAGGACAAGGAATGTTGGGAACTATTTTAGTGGCTGACTGCTGCATTTCAATTTTACTCAATTCAAAACTTTTTTTTTTTCCCCTGGGTATAAGACAAGAACCTAGCACTGCTGTACTACAAAATGTTTTTTCTCATTTTCCTTTGAACTTCACCTTTGACTCATGTTTTATTTCTAAGTATTGGGATTGTTTTTCAGTTATCTTTCTGATATTATTATTATTTATTCATTTTTGAGACAGTGTCTCACTCTGTTGCCCAGGCTGGAGTACAGTGGCATGCTCACGGCCACCACAGTCTCAACCTGCTGGGCTCAGGCAATCCTTCCACCTCAGCCTTCCAAGTAGCTGGACCTACACATGCGCACTACCACACCTGGCTTATTATTTATTTATTTATTGTAGAGACGAGGTCTCATCAAGTTGCCCAGGCTGGTCTTGAACCCCTGAGCTCAGGCAATCCTCTCACCTTGGCCTCCCAAAGTGCTGGGATTACAGACTTGAGCCACTGCTCCTGGCCTTATTTTCATTTTAATTCTGTTACAGTCATAAGACATTTTATATTATTTAAATTCCTCTAAATTTGTTGAGGTTTGTCTTTATGGTCCAGAGTGTGATATATCACTTATTGTATGTTGTATGTAAAGTTGAAAATAATGTTTATAGGTGGGCGCGATGGCTCATACCTATAATCCCAGCACTTTGGGAGGCCGAGGTGAGAGGACTGCGAGTCTAGGGGTTCGAGACCAGCCTGGCAACTTGGCGAGAACTTGTCTCTACAATTAAAAAAAAAAAATTAGCTGAGCATGTTGGTGTGTGTGTTTTGTGATTCAAGCTACTTGGAAGGCTGAGGTGGAAGGATCACCTGAGCCCAGCAGGTGGAGACTGCAGTGGCCATGAGCATGCCACTTCACTCCAGCCTGGGTGACAGAGTGAGACTCTTACTCAAAAAAAAAAAAAAAAAAAAAAAAAGTTTATTCTGCTGTTGTTGAGTAAAGTGTTATAAAAACATCAATTAGGACAAATTAGTGATAGTGTTAAGGTTTTTTATATCCTTACCTTTTTGGTCTACTTGCTTTATTGATTATTGAGAGAGAAGTGTTGAATTCTCTAAGTGCAATATAGATTTTTCTATTTCTTATTTCAGGACTATTGGTGTGTGCCTCATGTATTTCTAATGTTCTGTTATTAGGTGTATACTTACTCGTAATTGTTAAGTCTTCTTGGTGAATTTAACTTTTTATCATTATGTAATGTTCCTCTTCATCCCTGTTAAAGTCCTTCTTCCAAAGTCTACTTTTTCTGATGTTAATATTGCTGCCTCAATTTGCTTTCATTAGTGTTTGTATAGTATATCTTATTCCAACCATTTATTTTTAACCCATATACTTATTTAGATTTAAAGTCAGTCCTGTAGATGGCATGTTATTGTCGCTTGCTTCTCTATCTGTTAATTTCTCTTTTAATTGGCTGTCTTTTTATTGATACACTTAAATTAAAATCTTCCATCTTGCTACTTGTTTTCTATTTTTCCATGTGTGTTTTTTCTCCCTTTTTTCCTTCCTTGCTTTTGATTGACTTGTTTTGAAAGAGCAAACCCTCAGTCTCCTGGGTGCTGCAAGAGGACAATGAGATTTATTGCATCAGATTGAGACAGTTTATTACTCATAGCACAACAACAATAGAGACATGGGCATGGGTTGCTTGGTTCTCTCAGCCCCACATCTAATAGGTGATCCAGTGAGCCCAGATGCATGGTTCATACATAGTGAGTTTGCACTATAGCTGAGGGATCTAGGCTCAGGACCTTTTATAGCAAACAGCAAGCAAGCCTGCCTTGGGTCTGAGAAAGACATTGTTTCATCTCTCAAAATTGCCAGCTGTGTTAACAATCCTGAGCAAGGGTCCAGGTGAGAGGTCAGGGCCTTGTATTCTTGACATACTCAGAAAGACATATTGAACACAAGAGGCCCAGGGAGGGTGCCTCCCAACATTAAAAAAATTATTATATTTATTTTTTCATATTCAATAGTCATTTATTTTTTAAAATAAGTGTTATTGTACATATCTAAAGGTTTAAACATGATATTATGATCCCATAACATATAGATAGGAAATACATAGTAAGCATACATATAGTAAAATAGTTACTGTAGTCAAGCAAATTAACATACCCATCATCTCACATAGTTACGTATTCCCACATTTTTATGATAAAATGATTCCATTTTATCTCCATTATTGGCTTGTTACTTTTACCTTAAAATTTTTTTCTTTAGTGATTACCCTTAAATATGTTCAAACATAGTCTATCTTTTCTTTTTTCTTCTTTGAGTCAGGGTCTCACTCTGTTACCCAGACTGGAGTGTAGTGGCACGATCATGGCTCACTGCAGCCTCCAACTCCTGTACTCAAGCAATCCTCTCACCTCCGCCTTCCAAGTAGGCTGGGACTACAGATGCATGCTACCACGCCCAGCTAATTTTTAAATTTTTTTGTAGAGACAAGGATAGTCTATCTTTAAATAATATTATACCACTTCTTATATAGCATGAGAACCCTTCAAAAGCATATTTCCAATTCCTCCAGTTAATCATTTTTGCTATTACTATTGTTATACATTTCACTTTTACTCATATATATGCTATAAACCCATAAGCATTGTTACTATTTTGCTTTAGTCAAACATTCTCTTTTAAGGTGATCAGAAATGAGAAAAATAGCCACGTACAGTGACTCATGCCTTTAATCCCACCACTTTGGGAGACTGAAGTGGGAGGATTGCTTAAACCCAGGAGTTTGAAACCAGCCTGTAGAGACTTTGTCTCTACAAACAATAAAAAAATTGGCGAGACGTGGTGGTGCACAACTGTAGTCCCAGCTACTTAGGAGGCTGAGGTGGGAGGATCGTCTGAGCCCAGTAGGTTGAAACTGCAATGAACTGTGATCATGCCACTGTACTCCAGCCTGGGTGACAGAGACCCTGACTCAAAAAAAAAGAACAAAAAGGCCAAGCACTGTGGCTCATGCCTGTAATTCTAGCACTTTGGGAGGCCAAGGCAGGAGTATTGTTTGAACCCAGGCGTTTAAGACCAGCCTAAGAAACATAGACTTCATTCCTTCAAAAAAAAAAAAAAAATAGCCAAGTGTGGTGGTGTGCACCTATAATCCCAGCTACTTGGAAGGTTGAGGTGGGAGGATCACCTGAGCCCAGGAGGTTGAGGCTGTGGTGAGCCAGGATCATGCCATTGTGCTGTAGTCTGGGAGACAGAGTAAGACCCTGATTCAAAAAAAAAAAAAAGAGAGAGAGAGAGAAATATCTCTTATATTTACCTTTTTTCTATCCATTTCCGTAGATCTTCATTTCTTTTTCTTTTTTTTTTTTTTTTTTTGAGTTTGAGTCTCACTCTGTCGCCCAGACTGGAGTGCAGTGGCCGCTCCCGGCCACTGCAGCCTCAACCTGCTGGGCTCAGGCGATCCTTCCTCCTCAGCCTTCCAAGTAGCTGGAACTACAGGCGTGCGCTACCACGCCCAGCTAATTTTTGATTTATTGTAGAGATGAGGTCTCGCCAAGTTGCCCAAGCGGATCTCAAACCTGTGGGCTCAGGCAATCCTCTCACCTCAGCCTCCCCAAGCGAGGGATTACAGGCTAAGCCACCGAGCCTGACTGATCTTCATTTCTTTATGTGTATCCAAGTTTCTCTCAGTTATCATATTTCTTCTGCCTACAGAACTTCCTTTATCATTTCTTATAGTGCTGGTCTGCTGGTAATGAACTTTCTCTATTTTTATTTATCTGAAAAAGTATGTGTATTTCTTTCATGTTTGAAAGATATCTTTGTTAACTGTAACATCTGGGTCGTGAATCTTGTCCTACTAGTTGCTTTGTCTTTTGACAGTAGAGTTTTTTTGGTATTTTAAAATGTGTGTGTATTGGCTGAGCATGATGGCTCAATGGCTGAAATCCCAGCACTTTGGGAGACCAAGGTGAGAGGACCACTTGAGCTCAGGAGATTGAGAATAGCCTAGGCAACATATTGAGAACCCATCTTGAAAGAAAAGAAAGGAAGGAAGGAAGGAGGGAGGGAGGGAAGGAAGGAAAGAAAGAAAAGACAAAAGTATGTGTGTGTGTTGTGAATTTTTTTATTAGTTTTTTGAAATTGTGTGTAGAACAGTAGGGACTGAGTTCAATATTATTTATGCCTGGAAATTGTCATGTCTTTTCTGCTAGTCTATTAGTGTAGGGAACTAAGGCAATCTTGTCAGGAGCTGAATTAGATTTGAGTTTTATTGTTTCTGTGATTACTTCGGTGTCTCTGGCTCCTACAAATTCTGTATTCTCATGCTAGTCACACTGGGTCTTTAGCAGTCCAACAGGAATTTTAGCTGAACCCTTCTCTACCCACTTGAATGGAGATCAGATCTTCTTCCTACTTCACAAGTGACCCAGTGCCTACATCTCATCTCTTCGTGGAGGCTCCTGTCCTTTGAAATTCAGGTTTACTGGTTGCTCTGCAAACTTAGCTCTCTGATGGGTTTGACAAAGTTATGATTTTGTAGATTACGCAACACCTTCCAGCTTAGCCCTGAATTATTTTCAGCTTGGATGTTTCCCCCTCTCCACCCCTTCTTATGGCAAATATCTGGTGAAGACAAGAGACAAAAGTTCCTGATCTTTCTTCATCTTAGGCTCAAAATAATCCATGCAGTCATGTTCCCAGGGATAAGTCTGAAAATAGGGGAGGTAACTCTGGGAGCTGAGTGCTCATCCATTGTACTCCTGACTTGGCCTCATTCTTCTGTGTTAGAAAATGGGACAAAGTATCTACTCATCCACTAATGAGAAATAGTGGAAGGTGAAAGTCATTAACACAGTAAAAGGAGAATAGGTTGGGAGTAGTGGTTACAAACAC
Source organism: Tarsius wallacei (assembly GCA_963574415.1). Taxonomy (NCBI): domain Eukaryota; kingdom Metazoa; phylum Chordata; class Mammalia; order Primates; family Tarsiidae; genus Tarsius; species Tarsius wallacei. The sequence continues at coordinate 10,062 of CAUYQG010154685.1, forward strand.
TGTCTCTGGAGGCAGTCTTCTTGGGTTTAAATTTCAACTCCATCACTCACTAGCTGTCAGGCCTTGGGCAAGTTCCTTCACTTTTCTGCATCTCAGCTTCTGTATCTGTAAAATGGAAATAACAACGGATTAAAAGAGTATATATGTAAAGCACTTATAATAGTGACTGGCACATAATAAGCTCTATATAACTGTTAACAATTAGGACTCACTTTCTATAATTTCAGGAATTCGTGAAAGTGAGTAGTTCTTTCCTTTTCTCAGAACCCATTATAAACAAAACAGCTCAACGTTTATTGAGCATATCCAAAGTGCCCAAGTCCTGTATCAAGCACTTTATATGAATTATCTCATAAGAAGTACGGATTAGTTACTCCTATGTAATAAGCAAGGAGACCAAGGATCAGAGAAGTTCAGTGTATACTCAGCTGGCTAGAGGCAACAGTACCTTTACAACCCAAGGGGGTCTGACTACATGCTTGTGTTCTTAACAGCTGCACTTGTTGCCTCCCACAAACTAGTTTGCATGCTTGTGAACTAGTGGGAAAGCTGCTTGCTGTATTTATCTCACAGGGTTGTTTTGAGATCCCAATCATGTACTAGAAGAGGCAATGCTTTAGGCATTTGTAGAGTGCTGGTCCCCCGACAGGGAACCCTAAATGTGTCATGACTTTTCACACTTCCATCCCTCTGCACAAGCCCTTTCCTCCTCTTCTCTGTTGGTTGAATTCATGTCTTCCAGGCTCAGCTCAGATCTCAGCGCCTGGATTTTATTCTAACACTGGGGAGATTTAGCGGGTGGCACGTCAGAGTTGAATTCTGAAATGACACCTGACTGCAGTGTGGAGAATGGAGGGTAGCCCAGCCAGAGTACAGGGAAACCAGATAGAAGCCCAGGGAAGAGATGGTGGTGGAAATGGAGAGGAAGGATGGATTGATAGATATTTAGGAAAGTGAATTGACAGGAAATGGAGGTGTATTTTAATGTGGGCAGCGGAAAGGGAGATGCCAAGGATGACTCCTAGTTTCTGGCTTGCCGGCCGATGTTCGTTGAATGAATGGTCAGGGTACGGCAGAAACACCTCAAATGGGCACCCCCCGCTCCCGGCCGTCCCCACGCTGCTTTTAGAGCTATGACCAGAAGGAAATGTGTGGTGGAAGGCATGAGAATCTTGGTCTAGGACTCCTAGATTGGACTCTTCTAGCACTGACCTGAGCCAGGAGGCGCAGCGAAGGGGGCAAGCGTTTTCCACTCCGACGATAGTTTCCGCCTCACCCTTCCACCCCCGCGTGCAGCGCCCCTCTTATCCCTGTGGGGGTGTTGGCTCCCTGCCGGCGTCTAGGGGCGCGGCGTAGCGGCCCACCCCTCCAGCGCTGACCCGCCCGGTCCCGGCGCCCACCCCGCCCAATGCGCTCGTAGGTTGGGCGGCGGCTCTGTCTAGTCCGGAATCCAGGAATCAGGGGCAGCCGGGTGAGTCCCAGAGACAGGGGATCCTCCACCGCGGTGCACCTGCCCTGCCCCCGCCCCCGCGAGTCCCCCACCCTCTCCTCCCCAGCGTGCGTCCCCTCGAGAAGTGCGCGCCTAAGCGTGGCAAGCGTGGCCGAGAGTGCTGGGATCCGGGTGCGGGTGCGTGGTTGTTGCGTGGGCGCTGCCCAGCGTCGGAGTGCAGCAAGTGTGCGTGGGCAGAGAGCCGGCGCGGGTGCCGGCAGCGGGTCCGCGCTAGGCGGGGGCGCAGCAAGTGCAGCCCGCGGAGACGAGCGCACCGGCGGCCGCGGCGAGGGCTGTAGCCGAGGAGTCCGGCCGGTCGGAGGGAGGAAGGATGCGTGCGGGTAACTTTTCGACCGTCTTGGAAGTACGAACAGTCGCTCCCGCTGGGGCTGCCTCCCGCCACTGGGCAAGCGGCGAGCGAGTGTGCCCGCCGCCGCCCCTCCCCCACTTCCGCCTCCCGCCTCTTCCTCGTTCCCGGCTCCCTGGGCCCGTCGGTCCCGGGGGAGACCCGGAGGCGCAGCCCCACCCCGGCCGGCTCGCCTCGCTCCCACGCCCCCGCAGCCGCCTTGCCGGAGCGGACGGACTGAGTCAGCGGGGGCGCCAGGCGTTGCAGGTAGGGGCTCCAGCGGCGGTGGGCACAGGTGCCGCAGGGACAGCGGAGGGGACGCGGGCACGAGGGGCACGGCCTGGGCGGGAGGGGGAGCGCCCTCCTCCGACCTCCTCCCTTCCTCCGCCGACGCGGCGTGTCCCTTTTTAGGGAATCTTTCCCTCTTGCTTACTCCAGTGCGGGTGGGGCTGCGACCGAGAGGGAGTTCTCCTTTTCACTGGCTCTTGCCCGGGCCCCTGGCAGCCTTCGGTCCCCAAGTCTCTTCACCCCCCCCCTCAGCACCTATCTTCTCGTAAACAACTATCGTCCTTTCTCCAGCCCTCGGCTCCGAGCCCCCCGGAGGGCAGCCCCTTCAATCTCGTGAGACCGGTGGGGTTAGAGGGAGAGGGAAGGAGAGCGGGCGTCGGGAGCCCCTGATAGTCCCTGTCCACTCCCCCACCCCCGTCTCTCCTCCCCCTCCCTGCTGCTAGAGCAGACGGCCCCAGGGGCCCTGGGTATTTTTAGCGTTGTGACCTGGGCGGCAGCTCTAAGAGCCTTTCCCAGGAATCGGCGTCAGTGCCTCCCTCCTCCGCGGCCAGCCCACGGCCACACGGTCTCCCCACACTTCCTCGGCCCTGCCTTGCCCACTAGGGTTTGGGTGCCCCTCGACCTGCCCCAGAGCCCGTGGAGCTGGCCAGGATCTGGGATACGCTGAACGCAGATGAGGCAGGGAAGGCGGTCTGCGGAAGATGAAGATCAGATCCTCACTAGAAACTGCCCTGCCTGTGGTGATGGGCTCAGAGCAGAATGCCAGGAAGGAGATAGAGTGAATGGGAATGAGTGCACGGGTCTGAGATGACCCAGAGCTCTGGTGTTCTGGAAAGCTCTCAGCACTGGGGGTCAGGCATCCTGGACTGAGTTGGACCCTGGGACCCACCCTTCCAGTTGCTACTCATTAATAGGGAGATAAGACAGTGAGATGTGACAGAGGAGGGAAACAAATCGAGCTGTTGGAGTTCAGAGAAAAGATGGCCCTTCCCTAAACAGTTCACCTTGTGTTTGAGGCAGGTAGGTCGATTATGCCATTTTCAGATGGGGAGACTAAGTCTAAAAAGATGATTTCCTTAGGGGCTTCCAGCCTGGAAGTCAGGTATGTGACTTCAGAGCAGAGGTTTGGAGGGGATGGAGTGTGTGTGTGTGGGGGGGAGAGGAGTGGGGAGGGTTGCATTAGCCTTTGTCTGGGTTTTGAAGGATGGGTAGGAACCAGAGTGGAAGCACTAGAGGAAGAGAACCCTGCACCCTGACATCTCTATGCTATCCTCCTCCCTGGCCTTCTGAGGTGAGCTGGGTCCATTAAGTAAAGAAACTACCTCCCCCATTTGGGCTGAACCAGCCCTCCAACCCATCTCAGCAGGGCATGATACTGAGAGTCCGCCATTGGCTGTGTTTTCTGAATACAGAGGATCTCTCTTGTGGTGCCTGGAACTGGCATCCCCTTTGTGGAGCTAGGGCAAGCCCCGCCTCTGCATGAGACTTGAACTTTGGGGGATGGGCTTGCTTTCAGGGAAAGGAGAAGAGGTAGCCTAGGCCACAGGAGTCCAGGCTGGAACCAGAGGTCCCACTGCTGGGATGCTGGCTGCAGTGGGTCTCCCCAAGTCCAGCCCCCAATCATCTCTCTCGTCTTCACAGCTGTATTTGTCTTGTTCCTCTACCCTCCAGGAGCTGACATGGACCCAAATCCTCGTGCAGCCCTGGAGCGCCAGCAGCTCCGCCTTCGGGAGCGGCAGAAATTCTTCGAGGACATTTTACAGCCAGAAACAGAGTTTGTCTTCCCTCTGTCCCACCTGCATCTAGAGTCTCAGAGACGTAAGTTTCAAGTTCTGAGGAGAGGGATTAGAGTAGGTAGGGAGGCTGTTCTGTGGGTCCTCTATCTTGGGGCCTCCTCCCCTCTTATTTTCTTGGCCCTCTTAAACTTGGGACCTGACAGGTAATACTTGCTGTCCTGTCAGCTCCAGCCTGGGTCCTCCTGACTTGCCCCCTTCTTGATCTGCAGCACCCATAGGTAGTATCTCATCCATGGAAGTGAACGTGGACACGCTGGAGCAAGTAGAACTTATTGACCTTGGGGATCAAGATGGAGCAGATGTGTTCTTGCCTTGTGAAGACCCTCCAGCAACCCCTCAGACGTCCGGTATGCCCCTCTGCTTTGGGGACTTGAGCTCCAGTCAGCCAGAGCTGGGTGTCGGGCTCTGAAGTGAGGCTGCAAGGCTAGGCGGGGGAAGTATATGAGTAGGGGCTGGAAGTAGGTGTTTCTGCCAACAAAGCAGCAGCCTGTTCTGATTTAGGGAAGTTGACCCTGAGAGGAAACTGGGTTACAGAGCCCTAATTCAAAATTCTAGGAACGGACAATCTCCTTAGCTTTTTAAAATTTTATGTTTGTGAAATTATTGTAATTAATAACTATATTTAAAATAATGTAAAAACATAATTTTTACATGTTACAACTTGTTTTAGTCATCATAGTGATATTAATATTTATTGAGCATTTCACTAGGGTCCTATCACTGCGCTAAAGTGCTTTACGTATATTATCTCAATCCTTACAATGTCCTATCTAGGCAGATGGTTTTAACCTCATTTCATAAAGAAAAAAATTAGGCTTAGACAAGTTAAGTCACCTAGCCAGAAAGTAGAAAAGCTGGGATTCAAGCCCTGTCTGTTTATCTTCAGAGCCCACATGTTTAACTTGAAAGATAGATATTCTCTTATTTAAATCCACTATTTATTGATGGCCTACTATGCCAGATGTTTTATAAGCATTCTTAGACTTTATTCCCTAAACCCTTTAGGAGTGTAGGTATTCCTTTTTTGCAGAGGAGGAGCAAATTCCTTGAACGGGAAAGTTACTTGCTCAAAGCCATTCAGCAGCAATAAGTGATGTAGTTAGAACTTGAACTCCTACATTGATTGATCTAACTTTAGATCCCAGATATGGTGTGGTGATGTGGAAGGAGCTGGGAATCAGGAGATAAAGGTCTTATCCTGGCTGTTTCCTGGGCTGCTGACGTGACTTCAGACAAGTCCCCGCTTCTCTCTGGGCTTCAGTTCTTCCTGGCCAGGTTATTTCTAAGAGTTCTCTGGAGCCCTGTTTGTGGCCCTGACTAGCTCTTCTCTCTGGGCAGGGGTGGACGACCATACAGAGGAGCTGAGCCTGCCAGTGCCCACATCAGACAGGACCACATCCAGGACCTCCTCCTCATCCTCTGACTCCTCCACCAGCCTGCATAGCCCAAATCCGAGTGACGATGGAGCAGACACACCTTTGGCACAGTCTGATGAGGAGGAGGATGGGGGTGATGGAGGGGCAGAGCCTGGAGCCTGCAGCTAGCAGTGAGCCCCTGCCTACAGACTGACCATGCTGGCTGTTCTCCACATGAGGCCGTAGGCTCAACCAGAGCCCTTTGGGAGAAGACCAGACTCTACTTGCAGTAGGCACTAGAGGTGGGAAGGATGATGGGATTATGTACCTCTGTGAATTAACTCTCTCCTGCTTCACTGCTAACCTTTTCTTGTTGCAACCCTTCTGCCAGTTTTGGCTTATTCCTGAGGTAGGACTTGCAAGTGAGGAGATGGAAGATGAGGTTGGACAAGATGCCACTGCTTTTCTTAGCACTCCTTCCTCCCCCAAACTATGCTATAGTCTTCTAATAGTCTCCTAAACCAGTGTCTGTAGATGGCTGAGAACTCCTTAGCCCGTCAAACGAGGTGGTACTTCAGCCATCCCGCCTCCTTACATCTTTTTGGAACAGAGCACGGTATAATAATAAACAAATAATAATATACCAACCATTCCACTTCATTTTTCATATCACAAAGATATCAAAACCACTATATGTCTTTAGCTCAACACCATATCCCATTACTCATTCACTCCATTTAGTCAAGATACATGTATTGAACACCCGTGCTGTGCATTTGGAATATGGTTTTGAGCTGTATTCCTGCCTTCATGGAGTTTACTGTCCATGGAGGAGAAGATCAAGTAAATACAGTTCATTGTGCAATAAGTAGTATGGTGGGGAACTACTCTGGTACTGGAAGATAGGGGCACCTTAACCTAGCTTGTATGGTCATTGAAGAGCTGATTTTTAAGCTGAAGGATTAAAAGGAGTTAGCTAGGCAGGGGGCCATAAACCAGGCAGAAAGAGCAGCTTGTGATAACTTTAATGCAGAGAATGTAGCCTTGAGGAGCTGCTGCATTGTTGGATTTGAGATGAAGGGAGAGGTAAAACTGACAAAGGTCAGGTTGTGAAATGCTTTGAAGCCTGGGTCAGGTTTTAGTTTGACAGCTAGTAAAAGATCATGGCTTAAGATATAAATTTATTTCCTCATATAAAAGTTAAAAGTACAGGGCTGTATAGAAGCTCCATAGTTATTGAGCACTGGACTCCTTTTTGGCTCTTTTTTTTTTTTTTTTTTTGAGTCGGAGTCTCACTTTGTTGCCCAGGCTAGAATGCAGTGGCACAATCACGGCTCACCACAGCCTCCATCTTCTGAGCTCAGGCGATCCTTTCACTTCAGCCTCCTGAGTAGTTGAGATCACAGGTGCACACTACCACACCCAGCTAAGTTTCTTGATATTTTGGTAGAGACAATGTCTACTATGCTGCTCAGGCTGGTCTCAAACTTCTGGGCTCAAGCAAAGTGCTGGAGTTACAGGTATGAGCCACTGCATCTGACCCGTTTTGGTTCTTTCTACACATGGCTTGCATTCTTAGTGATATTTTCTGTCTAAGATGACTGTCAGATCCCCAGCCACTATGACCTTGAAACTGGATGAAAGCAGGAAAAGAAATGGAGGATGAGCAAAGAGGTCGTAGCCAGATGTCTATTTCCACTTTAGGAAGCATTTTTGGACGTTCTAATCAATGGCATCCACTTTCATCTAATTGGCCAGAGGTTGGTAACACAAGAAATATTTCATCAGTAAACCTTTTATAGACGTAGGGAACACAGCATTATCTAGAAGAAAGAAAATTCTGGCCTTGGGAAAGACAAAACCCTTTCAAGTCACTGCACTGCCATTGCAACTGATTTCTCTACTACCTGTCAGATCTCTCAGAAGCATCTTGGCTACTAGGGAGACTGGGATAGTCCTTTAGTAGGGCACACTGCTGTCTTGATATAATCAAAGTTTTGTTATCAAGGAATAAGGGGACAGTAGTCATTGGTAGGTAACTAATAGTTTACATGTTAGAGGCCACGTTAAAGAGTTTGAACTTTATTGAGGGTAATGAAGGATTGCAAGGGGTTGGATTTGCTTGTTAGAAAGCTAATTCTGGATGCAACGTAGACAGTATACTAGAGAAAGACAGGTTCAAGACAAATAACAGAGTAATCCATGCAAGAGTTAACGGTGGCCCATGAGACAGTGGTGATGATTAACTTACTTGGGTCAAGGCAGGGTATAAACTAATAAATAACATTATTCATTCAATAAATATTAAATGAAGGTATTTAACATGTGCAAGACACTGAGCATGACCTTATGGATGTAGTCATGGAAAAAAAAGACACAATCCCTGTTCTCATGGAGTTTACATTCCATTTGGGGTCCAAATGTAAAGTTGCAACTCTGGCTAGTGCTAGGAAAGAGTTAGCCTATTCAGAGATGTCACAGGGGTGTTTCCATTGAAGAAGTAGTCTTTGACCTAAGATCTGAATAAGTATGAGTAAACTAGGGGAAGAATGGCCGGAAGGGCTCCTTGTAGAGTCCTGATTGGAGAACAGAGTGGATGTCTGGATACCAGATGATTGCAGCTGTCTAGCTAAAAGATAATAGATAAGAGTGGAGGTTGGGGTGGGGGATGGAAAAAAGTGGAAGGAATTAAGATAAGTTTAGTAGACAAACTTCAAAGGATTTAATGGGTGGATATAAGAGAGGAATGGGTTATGGGTGCTGCCATGTTTCTATCTCCTGCACCAGGATGATCTGGAGGGCTTATCAACCCAGATGAGGAGTTTCAGAGAGAACCAGATTTGGCAAGAAGGCCAGAAATTTGGTTTTGGACATTTTGTGTTTGTGATGCCTTTGAGATATCCAAGAGGACATGTTGAGTAGGCCCTTGGAGCCATGAGTGTGGAATTTAGATGAGAGGATTGGGCTAGAAAAGAAACAGATGAGTTGAGTGTATAGGTGGGAAGTGAAGCCATGGGTGTGAATGAACTTGCCCAGGGAGAGAATGTTGAACAACTGGAGAGATTATAGAACCTAGCCTTAAGGAACATCAACTCATTTCTCACATTAAAAAACCAAAAAAACCATTCTACCTCCTTTCATACATCAGACACTACCTCTGGAATCAGTGACCTTCAGCCTAAATACTAAAGCTCTTCATTGCCACCCAGGCTGAGTGACAGGGCTTCAGTCTTCCTATATTCCCATACTGGTTTTTGTTTGTTTGTTTGTTTCAGTCAGAGTCTTACTCTGTCACTCAGGCTGGAGTGCAGTGCACTCTCATGGCCACCATAGCCTTGACTTGCTGGGCTCAAGCGATCCTTCTGCCTCAGCCTTCCAGGTAGCTGGAGCTACAGGCATGCACTACCATGCCTGGCTAATTTTTTTATGATTTATTGTAGAGATGAGGTCTTGGCATGTGGCTTAGGCTGGTCTCAAACTCTTGAGCTCAGGCAGTCCTCTTACTTCTGCCTCCCAAAGGGCTGGGATTACAGGCATGAGTCACCGTGCCGGCTCCCATCCTGTTTTCAACCCTGCAGGAGGCCATAGTAAGCAACTGTTCCTAAGTGCTTTTCCTAACACTAGTGAGAAATTTATGGGAGCTCCAACGAAATTGGAGTGTTCACCAGCCTTTCCCTGTCTTCAGGAAGCTTGTGGAGTGAATATTTTTTTGTACAAAAGCCTCTAGGTCCCAGTTGAGACCACTAAGCTGCGCCAGGGCCCAGTCTTATGTTAACCTTTGGAGTTTTACTGGGTTGCTTATGACTTTGCTATACACAGAAGACATGATCTCTGTCCTGTTGTGCCTTCTCCCCTTTAGAACAGCAAGGCTTTATCTCCTGTCTAACTGTGGCTGAGTCTTCTCTTGAGCTACATACAGCTCATGGCCCCAACAGCTTTGCTATGTGGGGCTTCTCAGCTCCCAGGATTACCCCCCTTCCCTCCACGGTGAATGATGGGAAGCTAGATTGGTTTGGTTGCTGTCAACATGTCAGTAAATCTCTTAGTACCCTGGACACACAATGGTAGATTGTGGGGAGCCAGCCTGGGGAGAAGGAATTACAGCCCTCTAGAGAAGAAGAATTGTTTGTGAGCCTAGGGGGGCGGGGAGGGGCTTCAGTTCAGCTCCTATGAGCCCCAGCCGTGCCTGGAAAAGTATAGGGTCAGCTGAGACCCCAAGACCACTTCCTGGTTGGGACAATGATCTTTTCTTCTGCCAAACCACAGGCACTCGGCTGGCCTTCAGAGCCACCATCTCCAGCTGACTGTGTTTTGTTTCTTTGGTTTAAAAAGAAAAAAAAACATTTTATTATGGGAGTTTCATACATACAACAAATGTAGAAAGAAAAATACCCCTGTTCCCATTATACAGCTTCAAAAATTATCAAAATAATACAAATATTGTATCATCTATCCACCACATATTTTTTTCATGGAAAGATATTTATGATAATGGTTGAGAAAAAGCAGATTACAAAACACTACATCCGCCGGGCTCGGTGGCTCAGCCTGTAATCCCGCGCCTTTGGGAGGCTGAGGTGAGTGGATTGCCTGAGCCCGCGCGTTCGAGACCCGCCTGGGCAGGCGAGACCTCATCTCTACAATAAATCAAAAAATTAGCCGGGCGTGGTAGCACGCGCCTGTATTTCCAGCTACTTGGAAGGCTGAGGCGGAAGGATCGCCGGAGCCCAGCAGGTCGAGGCTGCGGTGGCTGGGAGCGGCCACTGC
>CAUYQG010154686.1:0-24918 GCA_963574415.1 Tarsius wallacei
TAGTAATTGGGACTCTTCAATAATGGGTGCACCAGTGACTACCCTCCTCTGTCATGGGTGCTACAGTACCTGGGTCTCCTCTATAATAGGTGCCCCAGTGACTGGCCCTCCTGTTTGATAGCTGTCCCAGTGTCTGGGCCTCCTCTATAATGTGTGCACCAGTGAATTTACCTCTTCTGTGATGGGTGCCCCAGTGACTAGCTCTACTCTCTGATGGGTGCCCCAGTAACTGACTCTCTTCTGTGATGGGTGCCCTATTATCTAGCCCTTCTCTGTTATGGGTGCCCCCGTGACTGGACTTCTTCTGTGATGGGTGCCCCAGTGACTAGCTCTACTCCCTGATGGATGCCCCAGTAACTGACTCTCTTCTGTGATGGGTGCCCTAGTATCTAACACTGTTATAGGTGCCCCTGTGACTGGGCTTCCTCTATAATGGGTGCCCCTGTGAATGACCCTCCTCTATGATCAGTGTCCCAGTGACTGGCACTCCTCTTAATGGGTGCCCCATTGACCAGCCCTCCTCTGCAGTGGGTGCCCCAGTGCCCAGGCCTCTGTGGGGGTGCCCCAGTGACTGGGCCTCATCTTTCATAGGTGTCCCAGTGACCAGCCCTCCTCTGTGATCATTGCCCCAGTGACTGGTTCTCCTTATGAGTGCCCTCATGACTGTCCCTCCTCTGGGGTGGGTGCCTCAGTGACTTGTCCTCCTTTGTGGTGGGTGCCTCAATGACTGGCCCTCTTTTGTGACTGGTACTCAGTGTCTGGTCCTCCTCCTAATGGTTGCCCCTGTGGCTGGCCCTTCTCTGGAATGGGTGTCTCAGTGACTAGTCCAATTCTAGTGGATGTCTCAGTGACTGGCCCTCTTCCAGGATGGATTCCTCACTGAATGGCCCTCCTCTGTGATAGTTGACTCAGTTTCTAGACCACTTCTGTCATTGTTGCCCCAGTAACTTGCTCTCCTTTGTGATGTCTGTCCCAGTGCCTGGCTGTCCTCTGTGATGGATGCCCCAATAACTACACTTTTTCTGTGATAGGTGCCCAGAGACTTGCCTTCTTTTTTAATGTGTGTCCCATGAGTTTAACTCCTCTTTGATGGGTGCCCCAGTGACTGACTCTCCTCTGTTTTAGGTGCCCAGATGACTGTTCCTCCTTTGTGATTAGTTCTCCAATGTCTGGCCCTTCTTCATAATGAGTATACTAGTGACATGCCCTCTTCTGACATGGGTGCTCCGGTGACTGGCCCTCCACTGGGATGGGTGCCTCAATGTCTGTTCCTCCTCTGGGATGGGTGCCTCAGTGACTGGCTCTCCTCTGTAATGTGTGTCACACTGACTAGCCCTCCTCTCTGATGGGTACCTGTTACTGGCTCTCCTAGGTGATGTGTTATCCAGTGACTATCCCTCCTCTGTGATGTGTATTCCACTTACTGGTCTTCCTCCATAATGAGTACCCCAGTTACTAGACCTACAGTTTGGTGAGTGTCACAGTGACTGGGCCTCCTCCATAATGGGTGCCTCAGTGACTACGCTTCCTCTATTCATGCCCAAATGACTGGCCATGCTCTGTGATGGGTTCCCAAGTGACTAGTCCTTTTCTGTGATGGATGGCCTAGTAACTGCTCCTTCTCCAAAATGGATACCACTGTGAATAGCCTTCTTTTGTGAAGGGTGGCCTAGCTTCTGGGTCTCCTCCATCATGGGTTTCCCAACCTCTTACTTACTCCATAATGGGTGACCAGTGACTGGCCCTACTCTTTGATGAGTTTGCCAGTGACTGTACTCCTCCATAATAGGTGCTCGATTGATCAGGGCCTCCTCTTTGATTGGTGCCCCAGTTTCTAGTCCTCCTCCAAATGGGGTGCTCCAGTGTCTAGCCTTCATCTGTGATTTTTGTTCCAGTAACTGGGGTTCCTTCATAAATGGTGTCCCAGTAACTAGCCCTCCGTGATGGGTTTCTCAGTGACTGGCTCTCCTCTGTAATGGGCGTGAAAGTAAGTGATTCTTCTCTGATAGATGCCGCAGTGACTGACCCGCTTCTGTGAAAAAGGCCTCAGTGACTTATTCTGCTGTTATGTGTGTCCCAGTGACTGGCTTTCCTCTGTAATCACTGTCCCAGTGCTGGGTCTCTTACATGGGCCTCCTTTGTTGGCACCCCAGTGATTGTGCCTCCTCAGTGATTGGTGCCTGAGTGACTGGCCCTCTTCCATAATGGATGTCCTAGCAACTAGCTCACCTCTGTAAAGGCTATCCCAGTAACTGAGCTGCCTCTATAATTGGTGCCCCAATGAAAAGACCTCCATTGTGATGTGTTTCCCAGTGGCCGCTCCTCCTTAGAGATGAGTGCCACAGTGAATGACCCTTCTCTGTGATGGGTATTCCAGTGACTAGCTCTCCTCTGTGAGGGATGCCCCATAACTAGCCTGCCTCTGTGATGGGTGCCCCAGTGAATGGCCTTTCTCTGTGGTGGGTGCCTAAATGAATGGCCCTGTTCTGTGATGGCTGTCCAAGTGACTGGGCCTCCTCCATGACAAATGCCTCAGTTACTGTCTGTCCTCAGTTTGGTAGCTCATTGACTGGCCCTTCTCCTTGTTAGGAACAACAGTGACTGACTATCTTCTGTAATTGGTGCTCCAATGACTGGCCCTCATCTTTGATGGGTACCCCAGAACCTGGCCCTGCCCCCTGATGTGTGTCCCAGTGAATGGCCTCCTCTGTGATGGGTGCCCCAATGACTGGCTGTCCTCTGTTATGGGTGCCCTGTGACTGACTTTCCTCTGTGATGGGCATCCAAGAGACTGATTGTCTTCTGTGATGTGTGACCCAGTGACAGGTCCTCCTCCATTGTGTGTGCCCCGGTGACTAGCCCTCATCTTTGAGTGGTGTGCCAGTGCATGACACTCCTCCAAAATTGGATGCCCCTTTGACTTGCCTTCATCTATAATGGGTGCCCCAATGATTGACCTTCCTCCATAATGAGTGCCCAGTTACTGACAATCCTCTGAGATGGCCACAGTCAGTAGCCCTCCTCCATGATGGGTGCCACAGAGACTGGTCCTCCTCTGTGATGAATGCCTCAGCGACTTCCTGTCCTCTTTGATGTGTGCCCCAATAACTTGTCTTCCTCTGTGATAGGTGTCCAAATGGCTAGACCTGCTCTGTGATGCGTGATTAAGTGACCTGCCTCTATTATCAGTGCCTGAGTGATGGTCCCTTCTTTTAATGGGTATCCTAGTGACTGGCCTCCTCTGTGATGGGTGGCTTGGTTACCGACCCTCCTCTTTGTTAAGTTCCTCAGTTACTGGCTGTCCTCTGTGGTAGATGACTAGCCGTCCTATTTGATGGGTGACCCAGTGACTGTCCTTCCTCCTAATGAGTGCTCAAGTGAATGGCCCGCCTCTGTGATGGGTGCTTCAATGACTGGCACTGCTCTGTAATTTATGCCTCAGTTACTTTGCCTCCTCTATGATGCATGCGCTGATGACCAGCCCTCTTCTGTGATTGATACCACAGTGATTAGGCCTATTCTGACAGGTGCTCAAGACAGGCCCTCCTCTGTGGTCAAAGCCCCCATGACTGTGCTTCCTCTCAATGGGTGCCTCAGTGATTATCCCTTCTCTGTGATGGGTACCTTAGTGACTGACTCTTCTCTGTGATGGGTGACTGAGTGACTGGCTCTTGCCTTTTTTGTGTGCCCATATGACTGGCTTTCATTTGTGATGTTTGTGCCAGTGACTGACTCTCCTCTGTGATGTGTGTCAGAGTGACTAACCTTCTGTGATGGGTGTCACATTGACTAGCCCTCCTCTATAATATATGTCCCAGTGACTGGCAGTTCTCTGTGATGGGTGCCCCAGTGACTGGCCCACGTGTCTGATGGGTGTCTCAGTGACTGGCCCTCTGTGATCGCTGCCCCATTGACTGGCCCTCATTCATATGGATGACCTAGTGACTAACCCTCGTTTGTGATGGATGCCACAATGTTGCTTTTCCTCTGTGATGGGTTTCTTAGTAACTGTCTCTCCTTTGTGATTGGTGAACCAAGTGACTGTTCCTTCTCTGTGATTCATGTCCCATGGCCAAGACCTCCTCTGTGACAGCTCTTGCTTCCTGTGGCCACGTGGGTGCTGGTGTGGAAACCCCACCTGCCCTGTATGAGACAGGAGGGGTGGCCACCTGGTCAGTCCTGCTATGCTCAAGGTATCACCCCTGCCCAACTTCCTCATCCCCACTCTTCCTCCATTGCCTTCCTGGGGCTATTTGTCTGCAGGTCACCCAAGGAGCACAGGTGGATGTCTCTCCTACATCTGTGAGCTTGCTGTCCTCCCATCTACCACTCCTGAACCCAGTTTCAGAACTGCATCCCTGCTCTTCCCCAAGAGAGGCTTTGGCCTTGGCAATGCCTGCAGAGATTCTCTGACACCCAGGAACTTCCCAGCCCTTCCTGCCTCATCCCCTTAGGCTCACTGCACATGTTCACTGGACCGACCCACTATGGCTTGCTTCTTTGCAATTGTGCAGGGATGCTTATTCAGAGCCAAGCAATCCCACTTTCCTGGGAAGGGCAGGGCCATAGTCACAATTCTCCCTGTCACATTCATTACCTAAACTCACCTTAGATGTTGGTTTACTGATGAAATAGACTAAAAACTGACTGTCATACAAATATAACAACACCATATCCATGCATGTACATTGTTATACAAATTCAGTAATAGTATGCATCTCTTTTTTCTCTAGAACATCAACTGTCCCCAGTGAACGCCCAATACAATGATTCCCATCATGCCAGGGTCCTCTCATTGCTTTCCATAGCAGCATAGCAGTGGATCACACTTCCATATGGGAGGGAATGTGAACACCCAAGACAAATGTAGGTCATCCTAGGTCATGTTCTGGCTCATCTTATTATTTACAGTACAGACACTCTGAATGCATGCACAAAATCTAGAAATACAGACATCACAAGTCATAGTTATGCAAAATTTAAGGGGGAATATTTTAGTATGTTCCCTATCCCTTGTCTTCCACTGTTAGTTATCCCCTCACATCCATATTTTTCTCTCCAGTTTTGCTGGCTAGCCCCACCACAGGGACTGTGATGTGCCTACGCAATAAGTCTGCTTCCTTGTTAGGGAGCGATGAGATCATGTGTCAGCAGTTCACAGCATCTACATGTGGTAGACCAGCTGACAAGGAGGAGAGGCCCAAGCAAGGGACTTCCTTTGGTAGGTTCAGCTCTCATCTGCAACATGGCAGTGCTGATATGAAACTTCCTGTGTGTGGCTTGTTGAAATGACCTTGGTGACAGCACTTTCAGAAAGCAGTAAGGGCTGAGGGACGACAGCTCTGACCAGGAGGTTATGGTCTCCCAAACATGGCTCTTTGCACAGGCAGAAGGCCATGTGCATCAAATGACCAGAAGGTATAATGGAGTCATTCCTTCTATAGCCCCTACTGCCTTTGTTCCAAGAGGACATTGTGTTCGTGCATGCAGGCCCACAGGTGACTGTCCAGTGCTGGTAGTCACATCAGCAGCTCTTGGTGATGCTGAGTGCAGCCCTCACTTTGTAGAGAATACTGTCTTTGACCCAAGCTTTGCTTGGACGTATGCTATGTCAGTGGTGAGACTCGCAGAGGAGGGCAGTGGATGGGGTCTTACACCTCCACGCTGCTGAGGACCTGAGTAGGAGGCCATGTGTATTCATTTATTAGAAAGTAGGCTGGGGTTTGATTTCTGGCTGACAGGGAGAAAGGTTACTAAATTGGAGCAAGCTGTCCCTCAATTTCTTTATCCCCCCAAAAGGGATAATAATGCCCATCCTATATGGTGTTTTGAGGATTTAGTAAGTAAGCTCAAATGCATAGTAATGTTTTACCAGCATATTGTAGGCTCCAGGTAAATATCAATTCTGTTAATAATGTTCTCTTAATAACAAAGTGGTTAATAATTAAATCCTGTACTGTCTGTCCAAAATGATATATGCATAAAGAAGGAAACATCAGCTAGGGAGAGCAAATAGCAGGTGAAGCTTGGGTTCATGTTCCATTGGCCGGTCAGCTCTGAGAAATCTGCTCAGAATAGGCGGTCGTGGAGATAAGATACCAGGCAGCCTGGGGACCATGGAACCCTTCGGTGGCAAAGAGGGAATTGCTCAAGTTGTCAGCCCCAGCAAGAAAATCAAGCTGAAACCCAATATGCATTTAGTTAACTTTTTATAAATTATGTTAAAACTTAGAGAGGATGTCCAATTTTTGGCACAATGGCTTCCTCTATGATCTGACATTAAACATGAACAATACCATAAGCCACCCTACACTGGCACCGTTGCCCATAAAACATCGAGCAGAGGAAGTCTCTTAGGAACAAGGGTTTGTTCTAACTATGTTTGAAGGGAGATCTGACTAGTTTTGAGTGACTATCAAGCCTTTTCTGTTGCTAAGCTGTGTTTCAAAACCATTTGACAGCTGAGGACAGAATATATTTTTAACTTAGAATTTAGGCAACATTTTATTATAATGAGGTATTTTGGGTGATGTGGCAGCACAAAGTGGCGTGTTTCTGTGTTAACAACAGGACTTATTTTGGGGATCAACAGCACATTTCATTTTAGCACACAAAATATCTTTGTAGGAACCCTTAACTTTATAATATTGAGAATTAGACTATAACTGTCAATGAGAATGGTGTGTTTTAAATTAACATGCCATATCACCAGCTTATCATACAGTATTTGAGAAAGCTCAAATGTGAGTTCTTAGTGGCCACATTTTATTTTGTAATTAATACACATTTTCAATAAAACTACAGAAAAATGATGACTAAATTTTTATAGCTAACTACTTAAAGCACTGCAAGTTTACTTAATCAACAGGGATCTCATTATGTTGTAGAGTAGAAATCTGTGGGAGATAGAATTCTTTTCCTCTTCACTTTCTGAAGTTCAACCAACATTGGGTTCCCAAGATGAGCACTCTGGGAACAATATATCATGCTTTAGCAGAGAAGTATTTTTTGGTCTGAATAGTGCAAATACCTTTCATTTTAGAATCCTTATAAAGAAGCAATAAAAATGTTTCTGACCAATTTAGGAAGGACTTGTTGAATAAAAGGATTCCATACAGAGCAACAATTGCCAAGGAAAGTTGGATACATTTTTTAGAAAGGGCTGTGCAAATCTCTAGTGGAGTTTGTGGGATTAAAGAAACCATTGGATGGGAAAGGCCTCCAAAAGCTGGTCTGACTGTAGCCGTGTCTGGGCCTTCACCATGCATATCCCAGGAAATCAGGGTCCCCGTGTCTTTGAGTTGCATCTGACAGGGATGGAAGCCTGACTCAGTCACTTATTCCTGGAGAGATGACAGGAACACACTCCATGCCCAAGTCATATGGACAGAGCAGTACCCAGCAGATTGTATCTTTCTCTACATTTCTGTCATCCACTTCAATTGTTTTACGAGCTTTGTATCACTGGCACCCAGTGACAAGCACTATCAAAGAATTAGGTTTCATTTAAATTCACTTAGACCTGAAAAAATATTCCATTCACCATATTTTCTCCCTCAAGGTGGTATAAATACATTCATTCATACGTATACCTGTGCATGCATAGAATAGCCACTGCTGAGTTTTGCCTACAGTTTTGTGACGCACACACACACGTTTGTAGGTGTATACTTTTGAATTGACCCCTATTTTCATCTTTAACTCTACAATTATATTTTTATCATTTTGGCCTATAGAACGCGTGATTTGTGAAGTCCATATTAAAGTTTCCTCAGAGCGTGTGGGTGGCTTTTCCCCCAACATCAGTGCTGTTCTGCCTCTTTTCCTCTGCATATGTCTTACAGCTAAAAACATGTCACTTAACACACCTGTCTGGCGGTGTGTTTTTTCCTTTGAAATAAAGTACAATTATTTTATTTCCACACCTACACTGTTTGCCTCTTGTCTAGTCTTTCAGAGTCTCAGGGAGAAAATTGTCAAATTCTGATGGATCAAATGAGAGTTTTACAGAATCTGATCAGCACTGAGGTTTAAGAACTTCAAGGCATGGCAAGTATTCCACTCGCCATTCCACGTGGATGCTACAGTGGTGGGCACCATCTCTGCAGTGCAGGCCGCAGGCACCAACCTACCTGCACTTACAAGCTGCGCTTGCAGTTATAGCGTCCATCCTCTGCTTGCCTGCTTTCCAGAGTTCTGTTCACAGCCTTGGTTCTCAGCCCAGAAAGCAGGACTTGTGCTTCCAACCTTGTCAAACAACCTGTTTAAGGTTAAAGGAAGCAAAAACAGCATACAATTTAACATGCCAAGGCCAGGAAACATAATTAAGGGACACTCCTTGAGAACCACTTGTTAAAGATTGTCTTTTAATTGCTATCTCACTGGGAGAGACTAGAATAAATGAGGCTGTTTCAGTTTCCCAGTCCATCTGGCATAATCCATCTTCTCTTCACTGTAGGAGGGATCTAGGCTGAATTTAGGAGTTGTGCCCTTGACCAGCCTCCAAGAACATGCCTTTGTTTTCTTGTCCTCCTGCATGGAAGGACTGTCTCTTGACCTGCCCCCTTCTCATGCCAGCCATATCTCTTCCTACTTTTCTTGCTTATGGAAACTCACCTGCCAGGCGCCGACTAGTCAAGTCACCTGCAACTCCATGCCTCCGTTGTACTGTTCTCTCTTGGTCTAGTCTGTGTTCATTGGGATTAGGAAGTAAGATTTTGTTATAGCAAGTGGTCAAGCCTACCTAGAACTGACATTGTGGCGATATCTCATGCACAGGGTGATTTTGTGCAAATGTCAATATGAGTAAAATTTGTCTAATTCTCAAATCTGTGCTCTGGTCCAGTGGTCAGCAAATTATAGGCCACGGGTGACATTTAGCCTGTTCTTAGTTTTTGTTTTGTTTTGTTTTGTTGGCCTGGGGACTAAGCATGTTTTTGAAAATTTTAAAAAATAGTTGTACAAAAAAAAAATCAAAAGAAGGAGAATTTTTTTTTTTTGCCACATAACTATTCTATAACAGTTTTCAGCGTAGAGTTTTATTAGAACACGGTGGCACACATTAGTTTAGGTGTTAATCTGTTCTTGCTTTGCACTAGAAATTCAGAGTTGAGTAGCTGCCACAGAGACTGGGTGGCTTGTGAAACCTGAAATACTTACGTACGGTCCTGAGCAACACACCTTGGCCAGCTCCTGATCTGAATTGAGACATTTCCAAAGGCCGTGGATTCCGTTGTGGCATGGCAGACAACAGCGACCTGGAGAGCCATTCAACCAGGGGTGGTCGTGTGCTTGTCCACCCAGGGGAATCCTTATGTGTGGAGTCCAGCTCAGCCTGGTTGGACTTACCAAGTTTTCAGGAAAAGAAAGTGATCATCATTTTTGTGTGATTTTAAAAAATTTAAACACTGTGTAGGGGACACCTGATGTATGTGGTCTCCCTGTACGTACAAGGCTGACAAATTATGTTCTGCCCTGTCTAGCTGCCTGAAAGACTGGAGAAGCCAGCCCTGGGGCCCTGTGTGGTGCTGGTGATCTTTGTGTTTAGAAAGCAGAACACTGAGAAAGTACAGAACAAGGGTGCCGTTCTTCCCATGGCCCCTTCACACATGCAAGTCCCTTTTGTATTCTTCACTAAAGATATTCTCTCTGCTGTTTTCAAGCTGCTAACGAATTAGAGCCAACTTTTTTTTAAAAGTTGATTGAGGCCAGGCATGGTGGCTCACTTCTGTAATCCTAGTACTTGGGAGACTGAGGCAGGAGGATCACTCGAGCCTAGGTGTTTAAGACCAGCCTGCGCAACATAGAGAGACCTCAGCTCTACAAAAAATAAAATAAATTAGCTGTACTTGGTGTTGTACATATATAATACCAGCTACTCAGGAGGCTGATGTGGGAGGATCACTTGAGCCTAGGAGATGCAAATCTGTGGTTAGCCATGATCTTGTTACTGACTCCATCCTGGGAAAGAGAGTAAGAACCAAGTTTGATATAAGCATGTTACTAGTATGACTATCAAGTCTACTGATGTCTAAACTGTTAAGGTTAAGATTGTTCTTAGCATAAAGTACACCATCTCTTTCAGCTGGACATCATGAAATGTGAAATGGCGAATTACAATATTACTATATTCCTACAAAATATTTATAAACACATTCAGTTGGCACTCAACAAAGGGCTGATGAATAAATGAGTATTGAATGAATGTATATGGATATATAGACATGTATACAAACACAATTTCCATATTTTCATATATTTGTCTGGTGTGATAGATCTACACATGTCCCCCTGCCCCACACCCAGACGCAACCACATACCCTCAGAGAGAGAAAGAGAGAACACGGGCCACACCACATGAGTGGACGTTCGCAGTGAGGGTTCCGTTCTCTCCTCACAGGTATCAGTGATGGTAACATGTCTACATGGTGCCCAACCTGGGAACTGCTGTTGTATCAACTACAGGGGCCACATTACAGCAACATCAGTGTGAAAGTGCAGCAACCCACTGACGCTGGCTGTGCCCAGCCTCATGGCCCCAACCTCTCTATGAGGACTGGATCACAGTGAATACTGGGTAAGTGCCATAGATTAGAATGATTTACCAAAGGGGTGTGGGGGATCACCAAGATGTGTCCTGACCTCTAACAAGCATTTTTGAGTGGGTGTGGCATTCTTCTCCATGATAGGGATGGTGGGGCAAGGCATAATGCCTGCTGAGGGGAAGGGAGGGGCCTCTGCTGTGACATGGCAGATATGAGTGATAACGAGCCTCTGAACAGAAGCTGGAGGATGGAGAGGTGCTTACAGCATCTTCTCACATTGCAGAACTGTGGCACAAGGTGGGCAGTGAGTGTGGCAGCGAGAGGGCTGCTGAGGCCAGGGGCAGGATGTGGTGTCTGGGTCATAGGGGAGAAGACTCTGCAGGATACCTACAAAGGCCAGGACAGGGAGCTACTGGAGGTCACCGGGGACACTGGTCAGAAGATGCCCTGGCAGCAGGGATGGGGGCCACAGATGAGAGGGTAGTGTCCTCGTACTCACAGCCTGGGATTGACGACTGGGTGGGAGCAACTCTGGGTGGGGGAGGGCAATGGCACCTTCAGGAGAGGAAACTTCAAGAAGATACAGAAAGAAGAAAGTAGACTTTCCCCGGAGAATTTTAACTAGAAAGGAAAGAAGAAAAGTTTGAAATTCCAAATGGTGTGTGTGATTGTGTGTGTATACATGTGTGTGCTCATGTGTTTGTGTGTGCACATGTGTGTTTGTATATGTTTGTGTGTTTCTGTGTGAGTGTATGTTTGCATGTGTTTGTTCATGAATATGCATGTATGTATGTGTGCTCATGTGTGCTTTGTGTAAGCAATTTTACATTTCATGTGAGTGTGTGCATTCATGATTGTGTGTTTACATGTGTGCATGTGTTTTGTGTGCTCATGCACGTGCTTGTTTGTATGTTTGTGTGTATGAGTATGATGCATGTGTGTGCACTCATGTGCAGATCTGCATACTTCTCCAATGTTTGGTTGGTGAGGAATGGGGAAGGCGAGGACCACACAATGTTTGGTTACATAATACCTGTGTGCACTCGGAGACAGGTGACCATGGGTACTCAGAAGGCGGTGGCAGAAGAAGCCAAGAAGAGTGCGGAGCTGAAGCCACCCCTCCAGTCCTGCACATGCTGGGAGTGGTCAGATAACCCAGGAGGGTTCAGACCACTCAGTTCCACAGAGTGGACCCACTGTCAGACACACATGCTAGAATAATTTTGGGGGTTTCTCACAGTTCACACTCATGCCACTGGGAATTCCTCATCTTTTTTCTTCTTTCCTCTATAGCCTTAAATCATGTTGTCCAAGTCGATATCCAGTATGTTTTTACGAAACACACAGAATGGTTTCTGAGTTGAGTCCACCATGAGTGTTCCATGGATATCCAGTCAGCAACTGAGTGGAGGGCAGATTCACTCATCCCACTCTCTCTGCCCTCACCTGGGTTCCACCCTGGGAGTCCTGTGGTCCCTCTCTCCGTCAAGGGTGGCTTGAATAGGAAGGCCTGTGTGGTCCAGCCTGGGCTCTGGGTCTTTCTCGCTCAACCCTGGCCTATCACATAATCCTCACATTTCACACAGACAGCTCATCATTTGCATTTTGAACCAATGATAATACTTAAACCCCACAATGTCTTTGGGGAAAGATAATGGAGAGACAGCATCTTGTTTTAGTTTTCAAAATAGGCCCACCAGCACCCCAAATATTGCTTTTGTTTTTATTTCCATATAGTATGACTCAAAGTGGAGACATGAGGGAGCCCCAGACCCCAGGCTTGTATCCCACTCTCTGTGCACGCCCTGGGTGTGCATTTGTGTGTGTTTGTGTGTATAATCAATGTTGACTTTGGAAGCTTTTCAAGTTTCTGTTTAGAGATGGGGACATATAAAGCAGATGTTTCTGTATTTCCTGACGGGGTCCTTGTGTGCTTATATGAGGGGCATCTCTCCAGCATGAATTATTGTGTGCTTATATGAGGGGCATCTCTCCAGCATGAATTATATGTTATTTGACAGTCGGTTCTGAGATTTGAGTTTGATTTTTCTGAAGCAACTCATATCATGTTACCCGTAACCTGAAGTATGTTTCAAGCCCCAACTTATCCATGATTTTAAGTTTTCAGTCATCTCTGAGTGACTCAAGTTCTCCTGTCCCGAGAAGAATGGACAGCATGTTTAAAGTAACTGCCATAGGTGCACCACGCATCGACGATGTCACTGCATATTGATCTGCTCAGCTGCTTTTTCCTTCCTTTGTGTGTCCAAAGTTCCCCAGTGCATTGAGAGCTGCAGCCCAAAGACACTCCATTATCAGTCACAAACTGGGTACTGGTCCTGTACTGAAGATCCTTTATCAATCCACACTGATGGCATGTGGCGGGTACCAGCTCCCAGCCCTGCCTAGAACTCTTCCTGGGTTCTAGTAGAATGCATTCTCTGCCTACCTTCTAAAATTGGTGTTCTTCAGGACTTTTTAAAAAAATCAATTTTATTGAAGCATGATTTACAAACAATGAAATGTGCACCTGTAAAGTATACATTTAGATAAGGTTTGAAAAATATGGACACTGGTGAAACTGCTACCAATTCATGAAATGAAATATTTCCCTCATTCCAGAAGATTCCCTCAGACCCTTATCTAGTCAATCCCTACCCTTTAGTCCTAACACAAAGCAACCATTCATTGACTTTCTGTCACTATTGATCAGTTTTTCTTTCCTTGGGTTTTGTAGAAATGGAATTACATTTTTGTGTCTGACATTATTTGAGCAGAATAATGTGTTTATTATTCATTCTTCTTGTTTTGTTGGCCATTCAATGCTTTCACCTGCGTAGTACTATTATGTTACATGGAGGTTGCTTCTAACTTTTGGTAATTACAATCAAAGTTGCTATGAGCATTTTTTGGGTAAGACTGGACAAATATCTAGAAGCAGAATTGCTGGGACACATGTTAAATGAGTGTTCAGCTTTATAAAGAATTAACAAACTGTTTTCCTGAGTGGTTGTACCATTCCACACTCCTAACAGTTAGGTAGCTGCTCCATCCTCACCAAAATTTAATAGTGCTAGTTTTTCTGATTTTAGCCATGCTAGTGGGTAGGGTGGTATCTCACTGTGGTCTTAATTGGCCTTTTTCTAATGACTAATGACGCTGAGTATCTTTCATGTACATAGTAGTGGCTATTCATATGTCTTCTTTAGTGAAGTGTCTGTTCAATCTTTAGCCTCCCCTTTTTAAAAATTAAATTGGGTTGTATGTCTTGTTATTGAGTTTAAGTGTTTTTATTTATTCTTGATAGAAATCATGCCAGATGTATATACTATAACAAATTTATCTTCCGTGTGGATGTAATTTTCTTATTGATGTTACTTGAAGAGTAGATATTTTAAATTTGATGAATTTTACCTTCTTTTTACTCTTTAAGTTTTTTTAAATTTTAAATCAGTTTTAGATTTACAGAACAGTTATAAAAATAGTGTGTGTGTATATATATACACACACACACGCACACACACTCACACATACTTTGTCCATTAACATATTACAATAGCATGATATATTAGTCACAAATAATTAACAAATATTGATACATTATTATTAAAGTTACTGCTTTACTCATTTTTTCTTAGTTTTTCCCCAATGTCTGTCTTCTTTCCAAGATCCCATCCAGGGTACCACGTTACATTTAATAACCATTCATCCTTAGATACCTCTTGACTGTGGCAATTTCCCAAAATTTTCTTGTTTTGATGACTTTGATAGTTTTAAGGAGCACCAGTCAGGTATTTTGTAGAATGTCCCTCAGTTGGGATTTGTCTGATGTCTAACTTAATACTAGACAAATGCTACAAGTTTTGAAGAAGGTAAGAGACACAAAGTGCCATTCAAAGAAGCTCATTTTGTTATTCAGTTATCTTTTAGGTTTTGTGCTTTCTGTGTCCTAAGAACTTTATTACCATAGTAATGTTTAAAAAACGTGTCTTATACATTTTTTCTAGAAAATTTATATTTATAGATTTAACAGCTGGGTCTATGAAACATTTTGTAATAATTTTGTATGTGGTATGAGCAATGATCATGGCCGTTTTAGTGTTAATATGTGTATTCTGGACTTTAGCAACATTTTATTCAAAGAATATTCTTTCCCCATTGAGTCACCATAGAACTTTTGTAGAAAAATTATTTGAATATCAATATAAGGGTCTATTATAGAACTTTCTTTTCTGTTTCATTAGCATATAAGATTATTCTTTCTCTTCCTCTCTCTCTCTTTCTCTCTCTCTCTCTCTCTCTCTCTCTCTCTCTCACTCTCACGCTCACTCTAACTCTAACTCTGTTCCCCAGACTGGAGTGCAGTGATGCAATCGGAGCTCACTACATCCTTGAACTTTTGGGCCCAAGCAATCTTCTCAACATAGCCTCCCAAATATCTGGGAATATAGGCATGCCACCACACCTGGCTAATTTGTTTAAAAGCTTTGTAGAGACAGAGTCTTGCTATGTTTCTTAGGCTGGTCTTGATTGCCTAGGCTCAAGAGATCCTCCTGCCTCAACATCCCAAAGTGTTGGAATCACAAGTGTGAGCCATTGTGTCAGGCCATAAGTCTATTCTTATGCCAACAACACACTGACTCAATTTCTGGAACCGTATGGTAAGTCTTGAAGTCAATTAAGATAGGAACTTTTACCTTGTTCTGCTTTTCAAAAAATCACCTTGACTCTATGAGAGCCTTTGAATTTCCACATATATTTTAAGATCAGCTTGTCAGTATCAAGTGAAGTCACCTGCTGAGAGTTTTTCTGTGATCACATTGAATCCATTTCATAATTTTAGGGAAAATGTCTTGTTGTGGTCATAAAAATATGTTGCATGATTTTAAGTTTTTAAAATTTTCGAAGGCTCATTTCATGGTTCAGCATGTGATTTATCTTGGTGAATGTTCCTTTATTCCTCTTCAGTTTTCAAAGTTATTTTTGCTAGCTTTAAAATTCTGCATGGGCAGTTTTTGCACAGAAGGATGTTGTTCCATTTTTTACTGACCTGAATAGTTCCTTGTGAAAAGTCTGCTATTATTGTTACTTTTTAATGGTATGCCTAATGTGTTTTTCTACTGCCTGATTTTAAGATTTTTTCTTTATATAAGGCCTTCATACATTAATTTATGAGTTGTCTTGTGATTTTTCCATGTGGCTTTCCTGCCTTTGGTTTATACATCTTCTTGGAGGGCCCTTTTCTGGACACTGCTGCATACCCTGATTAATCAACAGGGATTCTCCACCCTGCTAATGGACAATTGTCTGACTCCAAAACCTAAATCTCACAGTTCACTTGTCAATCTTTGTCATGTCTGTGGAGCTTTGTCCTACCATGATATTCATGTCTTGGTATTCAGCAAAGCAGAAGGGTATCCCATGACAGACTTCTTTGTGTGTGTGTTTAGCTTGAGCTCTTGTTTCCTACATTGTGATCCAAAATGTTTCTCCATCTATAAAGTTGAGACGATAATATTTCTCACCTAATCTGCTGCCATTTTCTCTCAAGGATCATAGTCCCAAGATGCCTGTAGTTCAACATTTTTTTCATATATTTTTCAGTTATTTAATTTGGACATGTGGGATCTTGTAGGCTATACTGAACCAGATTGTTTGCTAAAACAAAAGTATCAGCATTGTTTATAGGATTTAAATGTCATAAAGAATGTTATAATATTCAAAATGTCCAGGTTACAATTCAAAACTACTTGATGGAAAAAGCACCAGAAAAACTCAACTCTATGTGAAAAGACATTCAGCAGATGCTAGCATCGAGATGATACAGATGCTAAAATTTTATGAGAAAATCTAAAGGAGACTTTACACCTGTGCTTAAGAAACAGTCATAATTATTTAGAAACAAATGTGAAAATATAAATTTGAACAAATAAATGGAAGATATTAAAAAAATAAAGTTTAAAACTGAAAAACATAATAACACAAACTTTATTTTTATTTATTTATTTATTTTTGAGTTGGAGTCTCACTCTGTCGCCCAGACTGGAGTGCAGTGGCATGCTCCCGGCCACCGCAGCCTCAACCTGCTGGGCTCCGGTGATCCTTCCACCTCAGCCTTCCAAGTAGCTGGAACTACAGGCGTGTGCTACCACGCCCGGCTAATTTTTTTTGATTTATTGTAGAGATGAGGTCTCGCCAAGTTGCCCAGGCGGGTCTCGAACCTGTGGGCTCAGGCAATCCACTCACCTCAGCCTCCCAAAGCGTGGGATTACAGGCTGAGCCACCGAGTCAGGCTACACAAACTTTAAAAAGACCAACTATATTAAAAAATAAACTGTGACTTACCGACCTATGGAGCTATAGCAAGGTTTTAACATTTATGTCATCACAGTCCAAGTAAAGAAGAAAGTTTGTGTTAGACATTTTTAAACCATAATAGCTGAAAATCTCTTATGTTTGGTGAAAGGCATAAATCTACAGATGGAAAACACTGATTCCTGGATAGCATAAAGTCAAAAAACATTACACCAAGAAACATCATGATAAAAAAGTTAAACATTAAAAGCAAACACAAAATTGAGTTCCCAGTAAAAATTGATATATGAAGACAGAAAGATTTTTCTGAGATTATTCAAGAGAGAAAAATGGAAGTCAGGAGAGTCCGACAATGTTCTGAGATTTTTCAAGAGGAAAAATGGAAGTCAGGTGAGATAGACAATGTTGAACATGCTGGAGGGAAAAATTGTCAACCCCAAATGAAGACCCCCCTCATTACTGAAGATTACAGAGCACAAGGATGCTCTTTTGCTGTGATGGACTGTTCTACCTCATGATTGTGTGAATGTTTGCACAGATCTACACATTTGCACACTACTACACACCAAAAGGTCAATCTTAGTGATGATAATTTAAACATTAAAATTGAGAAAAAACAATAGGCCTACAGTAGAGGAGCAGTCAGGCAAATTATGATAATGCCCCTTGCTAGAATATTAAAATAATGTTACAATGATTGAGGCAACATGAAACAGCACACCTATGATAATATTACTGTAATATATGAATTACACTTAATTTTATATTAATTTTTGGCATAAAATGTAAAGGGAATGAACAGATTATGGGTGATTTTCTCTCGTGTTTTTATTTCCAGAATTGCTATAATGATGGAATATCTATTTTATCATGTTTAAAAAACTTGCCAAATGTAAATTATTACATTGGTCTTTTGTGTACAGAATATACATACTAAACTTCACTTGGAGATGCACAAAGCTATAAAGGATGTTCTATATTTCAAAAGCCATCAGGTATCTGTAGGCTGCCTTAAGCATCCTGATTTTTTCCTTCTAGGATGTGCCTTTATGACTTGTTTCACATCACAGTAATGCAGTTCAGGAAACACCAGTCAAGTGCCTCCCAAGGAGGTCACCTTGGCATAAAAAACAAGAAATTGGTTTGCAATAAACATTTTTAACAAAATAAAATCAGGAGAAACTGAAGTTTTATTTATAAATTAAAGTACTACATGACAAAAGAAATCCCATTTAATTCTTTTAAATTTCAAGTCCTCCCTTATTCCATTGAATATTTACTTCTGGTAGAAGACAAAGGGGCATAGGTAGTGTAGTTAGGTGCCAGGTGGCAATAATTTATTTATCAATTTAGCATCCATGGTGTTTCAAAATGTCAAATACTCAGGAATATCCCCCTATGAGCCTTTGAGAGACAATATGGTTAGCCAAAATGCATTTTGCATCATAAAACCTCAGGAGGCAAACCTGTGACTAAAACGTTTTCTAAGCCACAAAACCAACAAGGGCCACAAGGTTTTCCTTCTTGTTAGAGGAATAACTAATCCTGGCCAGTGTTACTGAGTTTGTGCTTGAAGAGGTGCCTTCATGTGTGTGTGTGTGCACTATGGTGTGCACGCACACACACCACATTTATAAGAACTACTGCACCCCAGCACTTCTGCTGCCCAACACCATGGACCCATCACTGGGGACTGATACCAAAATATAAATCAATTGACATCACTTTAGAATCACAGGATGCACAGAAAAGCATCTGTCTGTACTGGAAGCTGAGTCTATCAACACAACATAAAACCACATGCAAACCAACCTCCAGAGCAAGACTGCAAGCACCTTCAGGAACTCTAACCAGAGTCCTCCAGGGAGAACAGGGGTGGTTTACAGCCCATCCATAACTTTTAGGGCCGTCCCCTTCCGGCCCATCATGCTGCTGCTCTGTTTAACAAGAGGAGTGTTGTGACCCATAACTGCATGGAGTGGCAGCCAAGTTTAGAGGAGCTTTCTGAGATGGGTACCCTTGCAGTCTCCATCTGCTGCAGCCTCCCGGGCCTCCCAGGGGCGAGCTGGCTAATTTTTCAGTCAATTAGCAGAGAGCTTCTTTTGTTCTGCCTGTGCCCCCACTGGGCTCTGCTTACACTAAAGCCAGCATTCAGATGGAGTGACTTTGGAGAAGCATATTGTGTTGTTTTTTTCCATGACCCTGTGACATTGTTGGGTAAACATGATCTCAGTAATCTCAGCGATTTGCTGAAAAGCTGGGCAGGCTGAAGTTCATTGTTGTTTCGAAGTGTGTCTGTTGGGGTTAGGGAGAGACTGGGATGAGCTGCTTTAGAGAAACCACATATTCTGTGACTCTAGATGTCTTGTCTCAAGCTTATTCAGTTGAAAAGATGTTGCAATCACTAGTACAAAGCCAGGGTTGAATTGATGCTGAGATGGATCTGTTAAAAAAAAAAGAGTTGATTTGTTCATACCTACCAGAGATGCCTTTGTTTTTATTCTGTCTTAGAGGGGCTTGTGGATCTAGCCTTGGGAAGTTCTTTTCAAGAGCTCATCTCAGTCT
Organism: Tarsius wallacei; assembly: GCA_963574415.1. Lineage (NCBI taxonomy): Eukaryota > Metazoa > Chordata > Mammalia > Primates > Tarsiidae > Tarsius > Tarsius wallacei. Next base: position 19,425 of record CAUYQG010154686.1, read on the forward strand.
CTAAAGTCCAATCAAAGTCCAGGACCTTAGTCACCTCCTGATTCAGTTTCTCTTCCCAAGGTAGGAGAGAACTATATGGGGAGAGCAGCTTGCCTGAGGGTGCCTGGGGCTTCAGACTTCTGCTGAGAGTGGCTTCATGCCTCTGCCCCCTTCACTCTCCCTGCTGCATTGTGGGGAGTCCAAGTGTGCACCCTGGCTTCTCTGCTCCAGGGCATCTAGCACTCACCTGTTGAGGAAGCCTGCCCTACCCATGGCTCGCTGCTCCTCCTCCTACTTGACAACGCAGAAAGTTCACCTAGTCACCAATGTGTAGTCTCTACCCAATTACCCAGCAAGTATGGCATTGGAAAATACGTCTGCCTGGACATGTTGTGCTGACCCTGCATTCTGCGATTCTCATGTGGCTGTTAAGCACACAAACAGAGGCAGCATCTTCCCTTCGTATCTGGGCTTTTAACTCATACTTTCTTTCCCATTTTCCTCCAAAATAGAAACTCTCCTTCTTCTCTCTCGCGATTGAAGATGGTTGGAGTCCAAATGGCAGGATGGCTTTTCATTTTTCATAGCAAATGCTTCAAGAGCAAACCCAGCCCTGTTATCCATCTCCCTCCCTCACCAGAGCAACGTGGCTCTTCTCCTGTCAGCCACCTGTGGTGTGAGCCACACTGTGTCCTGTGGAGGCCACACTTGAGAGGTCCTCCCACCCAAGTTCCTCTGCCCTGGTGATCTGGCTTTAATCCCTGTAGAGAGTCTGATGACTGGGTGGGATAAGTCGTCCTCTTGCCCGCTCAGCCTTCTCGCAGTTCCCCTTCCCGCAGTCCCAGCCTCTCAGCACTATCTCTCTGTAGTTAATAAATGTACTTTTTCTCAGTGTTAACCAATGAAATATTCACTGGATCTGAGCTGGGGTTAACAGATTTCTCAAAATTTCATTGCATGACAGTCTGTCTTGCATAACCCCCTCAGCTGGCTCATGTTCTGGAGCAGAAATCATTTTGTGTGTCACTTTTTAATAGTCTTGAATTACACCCTGTATCACTGTCACAGCATATGGGACTGTGTATACTACTAGGCCCAGCTCTCTGTCTTTCATGGTTTTAAAAATTATAACATTTGGCACAACCAGCTCTGATGGAAAGTGCTGTCTCTCCGTGGCAGCAACAAAGGGGGCCACCAGAGGCCTGACTGCAGCGGCCAGTCATGGTGCTCTTTACTGGGTAATGAGGGGGCTTCCTCATTCTGCTTACACCAATGCCAGGGGAGACCGATCCCGGGCTCCACTTAATTACTCAGTCCTCTTCGTAAGTGTGTCCCCTACTCAAGGGGCTTCAGCTGTGCCGGCGCTAGGGTGTCTCCCGTCCTCTCCCAGCATATAGATTGTCAGTCAAGACAGTCAATGGGGCCTGGAGGACCTAACACAGACAATACAGAGGAAGCAATCTGCCCTGCCATTCTCCGAAACAGAGAAAGAGAGAGACAGAGGACAGAGACAGCAAGAGAGACAGGGAGAAATGGAGATGGGGAGAGGGAGATAGAGACAGAGATAGGGAGAGAGACAGAGCAAAACAGAGATGGGGAGAGAGAGAGTGACAGAGACAATGAGAGAGAGAGTGAAATGGAAATGGGGAGAGGGCGACAGAGAAGAATAGAGGCAGAGAGAAACAGAGGCAGGGGAGATAGAAAACAGTAACAGAGAGAGAGAGAGAGAGGCAGAGAGAAACAGACGGAGGGAAGCGAGAGACAGTGATAGAAAGACAGAGAAACAGATGGAGAGAGATAGAGTGAGAGAGACAGAGGAAAACAGATGGGAAGGGAGAGAGAGATGGCAACAGAGAGAGAGGCAGAGAAAAACATGAGAGGGGAGAGAGAGATGGCAACAGGCAGAGGGAGAGAGACAGAGAGAAATAGGGAGAGAGAGACAGAAACAGATGGGAGGGGAGAGAGAGATAGCAGACAGAGGGAGAGAGACAGAGAAATAGGGAGAGAGAGACAGAAGCAGATGGGAGGGGAGAGAGAGATAGCAGCAGACAGAGACAAAGACAGAGAGGGAGACAGAGTAACAGAGATAGGGAGAGAGAAAGAAACAGAAATGGAGGATAGTGATACAGAGACAGAAAGAAACAGAGACAAGGGAGAGAGAGACAGCAACAGAGAGAGGGAGAGAGACAGAAACACTGATGGGAGAGAGAGAAAGAGAGAGGGTAAGAGAGAAACAGAGAGAGAGAGAGAGGGAAAGAGACAGTGATGGGAGGGGAGAGAAAGAGCAATAGAGAGAGATGGAGACACAGAGATGTAGGAGAGAGAGAGAGATGAAGATAGAGAGAGGGAGAGAGACAGAGAAATAGGCACTAGGGGGGAGAGAGACAGAGAGAAGGAAAGAAACAGAGACAAGGAGAGAGAGACAGTGAGAGAGGGAGAGAGGAGATAGATAAATAGATAAAAAAAGAGGGAGAGAGAAAGAAATAGAGGGAGAGAGGTAGAGAGAGAAACAGAGAAAAACAGAGACAGGAGAGAGAGATAGGAGGGAGAGACAAAGAGAAGCAGAGACAGAGAGCAGGAAAGAGAGAGAAACAGTGACACAGGGAGGGAGAGAGGAGATAAAAAGAGAGAGACAAAAAGAGAAAGATAAAAAGAGGAGAGACCGAGGTAGAAAGAAGGGGAGAGAAAGACAGAGACACAGAGAGACCATGAGATAGAGAGGGGGGGCAGAGACACAGGGAGAGGTAAATGGGGACAGGACCACTTGTGTGCACGAGGGCAGACAGCTATGGGGTGGCGGGGGATGGGGGTGTCAACTGGCATCATCATTGTTGGCCACCCTAAATGTCTTTTTCTCTCTGAACCCATTTACTCAGTCGGGGTAATGTGTTGGCAGCAGTGCTAGCAGAAAATGCCATTCTCTATCCGGAAAAGCAGGCAATGGGAAAGCAGAGCATGGCCAGCCCTTCTCATGCCAGGCTCTGCAGGGGCGCAAGCGAATGGATCCGCCCAGCATTTGTTGCTGGCTGTACTGTTCTGCCTTCTGATGATGAACTCAGTGCATTGCCTTCTGTCCCTGTTAGGCAGTGAGGAAGAGACCCCCACCTCAGCTTCTGATCAAATCTCTCTGTCATGTAAAGCTGTACAAACACAGACTCCCCCAATTACATCTGGACAACCTGCCATAGCCCTTTGTAGTTAACACCCATACAATGTTTCTGTGACATCAGTTATCTGAAATCAGAAGGCCGTGCCCTTAGAGAATGTCTTCTCATCAGATTTATTCAAATTTTGATGAAAATGGTTCTTTTTGCTGTCTAATGATCTATTCCTGCCCAAGAATGGACTTAGATCAGTCTCACAACCATGTTAAAATATGAGGATAGATTTAAGCAGAGCCAGGCAGGCCAGCAAAAGTCCTATGGAGACAGACAGTCACAACCTGAGTGGGAGATAAGGGCCAATGGTCAGAACGTGGCCTGGTAAGTGACAACGGCCCATGCTAATGATTGAAAGCCAGCTCAGTCCTTGCCTAGGGTAGCCAGAAGGAATTGATTGTGAATCTGACAGGAGCAAGCTGCATGGGAAAAGTGAGGAGGAGGACAGAACTAGGTATGACTTGTAGTGGTTGTTCAGCATAGGTTGTGGGGATCTGGAGTATGGACGAATTGGGTAGAATGGGGACAAGGGTCACTTTGGAATGATGCACTGAGAGGACCCAGGACTTCTGGATCTAAGAAAGAAAAGAGAGGGGAAAGGTGGTACGTGAGAGCCCATCAATAAACTAAGTGGAGAAGAGAGGGCAAGGGGCTCCCTAGAGGACCTAGTAATGACCTGCTTTATTTCTCTTGAACGTGAGGATGTGGGGCATTTGGGGAGGGGAAGGAAGTGCAAGACGCTGACTACATCCCAAAGAAAGGTGGGAAACGTGGTTTTGTGTGGGGCTCTGTGGACACACAGGAAAATGGGGCTGTAGGTGCGAGTTATTTCCAAGGAACCTACTGCAGAAGCTTCCCCCCATCTCCCAGGGCACTGAGGCTAAGTCTGACAGGGGCTATTAACTTCTGTCATAGCTGACTATGGGAAATGGCCTCCACTTTAGGCAAATCAGGCATGAGAGACAGAAGCAGCTTTGATCCACACATGGTCACTTTGGCTGGGTTCATTCCATCCACTTTTCATTCACAATCACCTTTTATTTTAAAACAAACTCATGTGGGTTATAGAATTATTCCCAACTTACAGATGAGGAATCCAAGGCTCAAAGAGAAAATGTGATTGCTTTCAGCATCATATAGCTAGTGAGAAGAGACACTGTTTGATTCTAAAAACAAATACTTTTATCAAATATTTCTGCAAAAATGGGGATCTGGCACCACAGACTGACCTTGGTGTTCAGTGGCTGTGCCATTCACAAGGCTCCACTTGCAGGTAATCCCCCTGGGGTCAGAGGTTGGAGGAGGTGAGTGGGGAGTGAGAACATGACTCTGCAAAGCCTGGGGACTGCTGGCCCCATGCTGGGTGGGGACACAAGAGGGAAGGAAGGGCCGGCGAGGCTGGAGAGTGGTCTGGGAATGGGAGAAGTGATGGATTGATTTCAGCATGAATTGTAGCCATGGTTTTCTCAGCACATGGGTGTGCATGGGCACACACATGCCCATGTCCACACACATGTCCAGGAGCATGATCCAGCACAATCACTAGTTTTTACACTTAATAAATAAGAGACAACCTTCAGATTATTGTCTAGATAAAAGTATTTAAGGTAAGAGTTGGCAATCGTTTTCTAGAAAACCAGGTGCATGAGCATAACTGGTAACTAAGAAAGACAGAGGAATGAGGTGTGTTTGTGTGAGGTAGGGTATCGGCAGCAAGTGTCAACATCTGTGGGTCTCTACCTTCTATTATATAGTTGGATATGTGCTTTTACAATCACAAAAATTTGGGTTTAGTTCAACTTAGGTCTTAGGTCATGAAGACATACTAAGGGCATCAATCACCACTGTATTGCTACACGATTTGGTATTTCCAAGAAATGGGTTTACATGATTCCAAAGCAACTTCTGTGAGAGATAATCTCTGGAAACAGACAAGAATAGAAGGCTCAAAACAAAGTATCCATTGACCGCTGTTGTGTCTGCCACAGGCATGAGAGACATTTTCCAAAAATGTGGGTGAAGTTGTCGTTGGTTACTGTGTCTCACGCTGTTTCCAGATCCTGAGAGCCAAATCCCTGAGGGTACCTGGATTTAGGTGCAGGGGTCCTGCCCCTGCCGAGTCTGGGGCTTCCTGAAGGAGAGTCGGATAGGCGAATGAAGGAACTTACAACGAAATGATATAGATGGACACCTGCTTCTGGACAGAATGCCAATTCAATGTTAGTTAACACAGAGCTTTTATACCATTCATAAAGGGGCAAGACAAAGAAAATTCCTTCACGTATTATCCCTCAGAAGTTACCACCATCTAGTGGTCTTAGAAACAAACAAGCCAAGAACACTATCTACTTTCAATG